>JBBYHO010099654.1:0-22859 GCA_038382025.1 Adansonia gregorii | reverse complement strand
AATTTACATTTAATATCTAAGATTTATAAATAAATAATTTTATTATAATATTAATTTTTTATATTATTTTATAAGCAATAATAAGAGTTATTTCATCCTTATTTACGATTTTACATTATAAAGTATTAACAAAAATTATCATTGATAATTTAATACTATCATTTAAAAAAAAAACAATTATTAGACTATTTTAGATAATGTTTTTTTTTTAAGTTTTTATAACAATTTTTTAACTTAGTTTTTGATGACATTTCTTTTTAATTAGTATTATTATTTTTATATAAATAAATATGATAATTTTAATTTAACATATTTTGGATTAAAGTATTTATTATCTTTTATGGTCAGCTTAAAACCTACATAATTTTAATCTATTTTTGTTAGAGACTTTATCAAATAAAGTTAAAATTATCAAATTTAATAAGAATTAATTCTTATTATCTTAAAAACCATGTCAAATAACTTCTTATAATAATTTAAGATTGCTTGCATCTTTTCAAAAACATTTGAACAGTTATGGGATATAATGTGATATTCATTTTTATTATTTTTTATTATTAAATAAAAATTATTTTATAAATATAAGATAATTAATATGTAAAATTACATACAACTTATATGACATAATAAATAGTATAGTTAAAAAGAAAATATAAAATTAGTATAATTAAATACTATTAATTTATTAAATAATTAAAATTTACTCAACAATTTCGATAATTTTTGAATGAATTATCAAACTTTTTAACCCTGAGATAATAAAATAATTTATTAACATATTAATAAAAAAGAAAAAGAAAAACTGGTCTGGGCCTAAACAAATGTAAATCTTGACCCAAACGGGAGCCATTATCAATGGTGGGTTTCTAACCCTAAAACCCAAATCTCAAATCAAAAACCCTACTATTTTCTCTCCGAATGGAACCATAGAAACGCTGATAAACAAGAAAGGAAAGAGCTCAAATCCTAAAACCCTTTTTTTCGGAAGCCATGAGAAGAGCTTTGTTGAGAAGTATTTCACTCGCTACTCGCAATTTTCTTCATTCTCATGCCAAAACCTGCCAAAACCCAGTTAACTCATGCACCCCACTCGTCGCTTCAACTCGCTCTCGACTCAGGTTCTTCTCGTCCGAATCGGATTCTCCCGATGAAAAGAAGCCTGACCCTGTTGTTGAATCTGCTTCATTAGCTCAAGCCAATGTCAAGGATGTAGCTTTGGATGTTGAGGATGTGAGTAATAAAGGTAGGAAATGGGTTAAAAAATTGGATTTCGGGCATCTTTTTGGCAATTTGTTTATTGTATTTTGTTTGAATGATGAGAAAAGAAAGTGAAAATGAATCAACTAGTTTGATTTTTTTCATTGGTTTGTTCTGTTTGTGTTCTTAGTTGGGTAAAAAAGTTTTAAACCTTGGGTCTAAGGATTTAATCTGTGCATCTTCTTTGCTATAATTTAATTTTTCTTTCTTTGGTAATTATTTGTTTGGTTGATGAGAAAAGCAAGGGAAACTAAAAGGTATATTGTCTTTGCTTGGATAATGAGAAGAACAAGTGATATTCTTAGTTATGTAGGTTAACTTTGTTAGTTCTCTGGTGCCAGAGCTGAAAGCCCGAATCGATAAGTACTTCGAAGGGGAGGATGAGGACGCACTTCCCTTCATTCTTGAGGCTATTTTGAGGAGAAGGATGGTGGGAAAGCACGAGGAGACGGATGAAGAATTGATGGACGAATTGGAGATGCAACCACGTGATGACGTGAAGGACGAAGAGTTCGATTCCGATTTTGATAAGTTGTACTCGACCGATGAAGAGATTGATGATTTGTATAATGCCAGGGATATAGTCATGAAGAGAATGGTCAAGGATGAGTACTTTAACATGGATGATCAAAAGTGGGATGAAATGATTAAGGAAGCAGTTCAGCACGGATATCTTAAAGACACGAAGGAGTGCGAGGAAATTCTAGAGGACATGCTTAGCTGGAACAAGCTCCTCCCAGGTTTTTCCTAATTTTAATATCGTAATCTGTCCTTTTTTATGTGAGGCTCTCTAGTTTTATAATACTGAATTGCATTACAGACTTGTAAATCTCTGTTAATTCTAGATTTTCATCAACAATACTGATATATGTTAAGACTAGCAATCCATTTTCTTCTATGGTAATATTTTCCAGGCTTCTTTGTGTAGTGAAATGAGTAGGTAGGCTTGTTAAAATTGCTTGTGACTTTTATTACAAAATCGAATCTAAAGACCTGCTTCCTAGTCTTGACTTCAGCAACCCGATTCCAATCTTCCTTAAAAGTAATTTCGTAATCTATTTGGCTTTACGTATTCACTTTCTGAACAATATGAACTATTAGCCACCTTTTGGTTTTGATGAAATTAAGTTGAGATAGAAAACCTGTTGATACTTGCTATGTTTGCGTCCATAATTGAGATAAATGAGAAATGACCCTAGACTACTACTCGAAAGCCAATTGCTTGTTATTGCATATAAATAGCACTAGCAAGGCTGTAGCTAAGAATAAAGAATTTGTTTCATGATTCAATTTAGCTTTTTCAAGTTCACTTTAGTGTCACTCAGTTGGCCCCTTTATAGTTTAACTTTTGTATGCAAATTGATTTGTATACGAGTTGTTTCTGATGAATTTGTGTGCAAAACTTATGTATCAGTAGTTGCAAAGACAGATTTGCTGGTTGAAATAATAGGTGGATCTTGTTTTAGTTCACCTGCTGTTTTCAAGGCATGCACCTGGGTGTTGTGCCTTGGTATCAAACAACAAAAGCGCCTTTGACCCGTTTGGGGGAGGTGCATTTGATCAGGGTGCATTTGGTGCACCGAGCATTCTTTTTGGTAATGCGATAGGCGTGAAAGAACTCCGCTTTATTGAAATTCTCTTTAATTGCCTTTATTTAGCTTATTTCATAGGCTGTATACCTTTATTAGTAAGAAGGGAGATAATATCAAACTCTGTACTTCTCAGTATTTGAGTATTTAACAACAAACACAAGACCACGAGGAAATCATGCATATTGGCCAATAAAAGAAAAAGAAAGTTTTGCATGTTTAGTAGATAAACTAGACCTTTTTTTTTAAGTTTATTATCAGAATTAGATATCACGCAAGCACAAGTAGAAAACACACACATAAAAATATTGCTCCTTACTTCACTTGTGTTGTGCTTCAGGTGATATAAGGTTTCTAGCGTCTAGGGTACGATTGTAAACTATTGAAGGAAGCAAATTAATAGCTCTAGTAACATTTGACACTTTCAATAATTGTCCTTTTATCTCTTTGGCCTCTAGACTCTTTGATTCATTTGAACTTTACATATTCTCTTAACTAAGAACTGTATCGAGCTTGTACAATATGACAATATGTAAGGTTTCGCTTGGATTACCTTGGGGGGGGGGGGGGGAGTCTGGTGATCATTTGAAGTGATTGGATCAAGGGATAACTAGAGTAGTCGTTGTGGTTTCTGACCATTGAGACTCATTAAACTTCAGATTGTTATAATTCATAGTTTTGTTTGAATGATATTTGAAACTGTTAAGAAGATAATTTTGAATGAGAGTGATTGAGGTATGGCATTATGTGAGTAGTTACCTTGTTTTTAACTACATCGCTTTGACTCTTCATTTTCCCTCAAGCACCTGTGTTCAACACTCATGTTTGACACATATTTGGACATGGAAATGAGGGTGCAATCCTCCAAATATATGGAAAATTTAGACAAAATTGAGCATACCTTTGTTGGATACGTATTGGTATTCGGCACTCACCTCCAAGTCCGTGTAACATAGGATTTTAATACTCTCTGCGAATGGATGTTTGCTACTGTGATTTATTTTATGTTAGCATGAACAGATGAGATGAAGAAAAAGGTGGAAGAAAGGTTTAATGAGCTAGGTGACATGTGTGAACGAGGCGAGCTTGAAGTTGAAGAAGCTTACGAGAAATTCAAGGAATTCGAGGATCAGATGGTCATGGAATATGGAAAGATGATGGAAGCTGAGGGTCCACCGAAATTCGATGAGACTGATGTGCCGGACATGAAAAAGGACTCGGATGACCCACCTGGTGAAGGACCGATCCTTAGGTGGCAAACACGGGTAGTCTTTGCTCCTGGTGGTGATGCGTGGCATCCCAAAAACCGAAAAGTAAAGATGTCTGTTACAGTGAAGGAGCTCGGGCTTTCAAAGCATCAATTTCGCCGGTTGCGAGAGCTTGTTGGAAAGCGATACCATCCAGGCAAAGATGAACTTACAATTACTAGTGAGAGGTAAAGATACCGCATTGTTTGGTACTGATAAGTAATGACTTCTTGCACCATTTGTTTATTTATTCTTTCATTCTTCTGTATTTTGTCTTAAGGTTTGAACACCGAGAAGAGAACCGAAAAGATTGCCTTAGAACGCTGTTTTCTCTCATAGAGGAAGCCGGAAAAGCAAACAAAATGGCTGACGAAGTTAGAACTTCATATGTCAAGAGCAGACTTAGAGCCAATCCAGCATTCATGGAGAGATTGCGTGCCAAGACTATGAAATTGCAAGAATCTAAAACTCTCAATGCATGAGAGAGTTCGATCTGCAAAACTGTTTCAGACAATCCATCAATGGATGCCAAAACTCTTTGCATTTGAAGCTTCTTTGGAGGTTGCAGTAGAAGCCATTGTCATGTTTTACGGAAGCAATGAATCACTGTATTTCTATCTACTAGAAAACAGGGAATCAAATCAATGTGTTTCATATTTGCAAATTTTGCTAACCAATCAATAAAAGGTTCATTTCTTTAAAAAATGGAAAAACACAATAAAAAAACTCCTTTGGATGCATTTCATTAGTTTCCTTCGACTTACTTGGAAAATAAATATACTAAATGCATGATCTGCCGATAATAGTGGTGCGAATTTTTAATTTTAGTGAATTATTTAATTTTGTTAACTTTAAATTTTAAAGAATAAACTATATCTTTTTTATTTATGTATAATTGGATCTTGGACATTGAATCAAAAATCGGATCAGCTGATCGAATTCAATTTGTAAAAAAATTATATTTACATTTATTTTTAATTCTTTTACAAAATTTTAATTATAATTAATGTGATTTAAATTTTTAATTAAGTCAAATATTTTTTTAGTTATCAATTATATTTAATATTTATTTTTAATTAAATTAATATTTAAATATTAAAAAAATATAAATATATCAAGCCGACTGGTTGAATTGAGAAGTAAAGGTATAACCAGTTCGGCCTATGTTGGAAGAAGTAAGAAAATTCAAATATTTATGCAATTTTGAATTAGGATTTTACTTGATTTATAAAATTACTTTTAAAAAATTATATTTAATAAATTTACAATTTAAATTTTAATATTTATAATTTTATTTAAAATGCATCTCTTCTATATTAAAAAATATTCTTTTTATTTTATTGCAGTTCCTTCGAATCAAAATTTTAAATAAAAATGACATTAAACTGCATATTTTTATTTTATTTTATTTTTTCATATTGCATCTACAGTCAGAATTTCCATAAAATCATATGAAAGACAAAACTGGAAGTGTGGTTGCAGAGATTAAACAATCCTGCAACAAAGCTTATCCAATGACCCGGATTAAACCTCCAATAAAAAACGGCATTTGAGCATTGTACAATGCTTCCCTTCCATTTTTAGGTTCTGTTTGACAGCCATGTCGAGAGGAGCCGAAAAACTGATAAAGAGTGAAAAAACTTGCTGACTCCCTATACAAGTTCTACACTGCTGGATATGGGCAACAAGTTATTGACATGTTGGACTTCCCAATTAAAGTAGTGCTCTCTCCTTTCACTCTTGCCTTTGACATTGCTGGCTCTGCTCCTCGTGGTTTTGGCATCCCTGAGTTTATCTGCAAACTCTCCTACACTTCTGTCTTTGTAAGTCTTACTTTGTCAAGTTTAAGTCTTCTGCTCAAATGGGCTGTAAGTTTTTTCTTCATTTTTGTTGATTGGTTTATTCTTGCTTTGTTCTAATTATAATTTGCTGAAATGGGTAATTTTGTAATCCGTTACAGCTTTCAGCTTTGTGTTGAACTGTTGAAAGTTGGTTTCTTTTTGGTGCTCTAAATTTGATGTTATTTGTCATTGTAGTGAAACAGATAGTTGGGACTTCGCTAATGTTTGCTACTTTTTTTTGCTGGGTAATTGGTGAAATTTGCATTTGAGTTAATGTTGGTGCTCACAAGTTTTATTTTATTTAGCATTGGTTTTGAGCGGAATTTATCCCTTGATGAATGAGTGGCTCAGTTGTTTACTTGTTTATCTGCTGGTTTTATTTAGCTTCCATGTTTTCTACATTTTATTAGTTTCAAACTTAAGCATTTTACAATTAAACTATAGTCTCTATTTGCCATATGTTCCTCACAAATGCTAAATTATGAAAGGAGATAGAAACAATATACTGCATGTTCCATTTATTGCATATATCTATCATACTACACACACACACACACACACATATATATATATATTCCCTCAAATTGCCATGTTGGTTGTTCTTTTACTGTTTTATCCTTCAAAAATTGGGGAAGAGTAGCTTGGAGCATTGGTTTTAGTTCTTTTTTCTCATCGGTTGAGTGCAGGCTATAGCTGCTTTGGGAACCTATGATATTGCTTTAAAGCTGGGAAAGAAGGTGCTATGTCAAAGGTGCAATTTCAATATCCCTTCGCATTTATATAGTAGATTCTGCTAGTCATTTATTAAATTCTGATTTGGTAGAACTTGTGGCATTAGAATGTGCTGCTCTGATTTTACTGTTTTTAAAGTTGGATTATGCTTCACTTCCCTTCAATATATATATATATATTTGTAAAAAGGAAAAGAAGAAAGTAAATATTTTACACTTAAGATTTATTATCTTATGTGGTGAATAGGATTCTGATATTTTTTGTTAAAGCAAAGACTCATTCAACTTTTTGGCGAAAGTTTAATAGTGACTGTTACTAAAGAAACCCTAAACTTAGGTACACTCATCAACTGTATCATTTATCAGTTTTATGAAGTAGATCTAACAGAGAAATGATAAGCTAACTTTTATTATCCATGTTTTATTCCATTACCTTCCTTTACCCAACTTTCTTGAAGTTTCAAAAATGATTATTACTAGATTGTTTTGTTATCAGTAAACTGTAATTTGAAATATAAATTTAAACAAAATGCCTTCTTACATGAGATTGGTCTGTCAAGTTCAGCAACTGTGTTACCTGCAATGGATAGCAGGCTTTGCGGTGCAATATGTGTAAAGGATCAGGGAAGGTGCACTATCAAGTGAAAAAATACTCCTTGAGAAGGTAGATCAACCTCCTGTCATTGTTTTCTGACCGTAAACAATAACTATATATTCTACTTATATTCTTCTTGTTTCTTACATGGCATAGGCCAAACCAAAAAAAAGCTTATTGAGCATGGTTACAATAGTGATTCTTAAAGATGGTTAGGCTGCAAGGGACAAAAGACTCAAGCTTGTCTGGTTGTATCATGTGTGGCTAATATTTAGAGTCTGAATTGCTTTATGATCTTAACTGCCTTTGTTTAGGTATCCAATCCTCAATCCAGCTCAAGCTATATGAATGATGATTGTTTTATTTTAATACTAATATGATTATCTGCTGTGAATCTCCTTTAGCGGGGCAAAAGCAACTGCAGAATGTATTGCAGATGCTATTGCTGATAATCGAGCAGAGTTGATTAACCTGCTGTCCACCATTGAGCTTAATACACCATTGCCGTCTAATGGATGCCCAGCTTGTGATGGAACAGTAAGTCTTACATTTCTTGGCCCATTTGCCCAATGTTTTTCCTGTTCAATACTACGATCATCATTTGTTAAATAATTTTCTTAACTGGACAATTTTTGGTTTTGATACTTCGGTGCAGCATGTATTGTTTGCAGGGAGTAATTCACTGCCCTGAATGCAAGCACAAATTACAAGTCAGGATTTCTGCAGATGATGTGAGTTGCTCTGTCACTTGTTAGTGTATGGGACGTTTCGTGTTCAAGATTATGTTGCCCTATCTCGAATAAAAAAGTTTTTTAAATTTGATTGTGATAAAATGAATAGTGTCTTTATCTCTATCCTTGAAATATAGAATCAATTACAATGACTATCTGGAACCATTATGGATTACAAATTCGTTGCATTATTATCTCAATGTTAGAAAGTGGTTCACATTGCCCTTTTCTCCTAGCATATTCAGCTCTTTATGTTGACAATAGGACCAGATTTGTTGAGGACATGCTATGTCTTGATTATCTATCATCTTTAACAGAATTGTTTCCCTTTTTAGTGTGGAAGAAGGCTGTTAATTCTGTAATGAACTTTATCTTATGTTCTTATTATAGACTGTAGATGTTGTTCAAAAGATGCTTTAGAAGAGATGGGATACTTTTTGAAATGTTTTAAAGGTATAATAATTGATCAATAAATAAATCAAAATACGTCAGTAACAAAAATGTCTAGATGAAAGGTGCAGCTCGATATATATCAGAAACATTCTAAAAAATATTGCCAGCTTGAGGCTAAGAGTTTTTGCTTTAGGGCAGTTTAGAGCTAGGAGTTTAAACCATGTAAAAACTGTATTAAATAGATGGATAAAGAAATTATGGAGTTTTTTGTTTCTTTCTTTTTTCCCATTCATCGACTGTTTATCTTCAAAACATTCAACAAGCTTGTTTTAGTTGTGCTTCACTTCTACTAGTGTTGTATTGTTTTCTTGTTTGCTTCATGCTAAAGTTGCCCATCCTTAAATTTAGTATGCTTTTGTAGATAATGGAACCTCCATGGAAAGCCTTTTAACATCTTAAGGAAGATGGACTATCCATATGAGGCAATTATCATAACTTACCTGTTTGTTTCTGTTCTTTTCAATGGTAAAGGTTGTGGAGAATATTTCTGTGTCATTTAAAAACTGAATTGCTGAGGGGAAGAAAATGGATATATCGTTATCTGAACTCATATCTTTGATTCATTAAAAGACTCAAGATCCCATAATTAGCGTCCACAGTTGATTATATGTTGTATGGTTAATGTCTTTTTCTCTTTTAATGATATTTTATGTTCAAAATTTACAGTTTCAGCGCATAGTTCACACCATGAAAGACCCCAGCATTGCTGCATTTCGGTTGCTAACGCTACCTCAGATTGTGGGTGGATTTGACTGTGATGATGATGTGAGGCAGTAAATTTGGTGGAAATACAAGGTATAGATGTTTATGTTCTCACTACTTCTCTCGAATTTATCTCATATTACATTTATGGTGATAGTGAGCAATCCTAGTTAATGAATGAATAAAATTTAGGAGATTAATATTGAATAAATTTGTTAGAAGTCAATTTCATGTAATAAATTAGAGGTTTTGATATGTATGATCTCACTACTCATCTGAAATTTATCTTCTTATTTATCTTATTATTTGCATGATATTTATTATTAGCCAATCAAAGCATTCTTGTAATTAGTTGATTTTCTCTTGGATTAGGAATCCATGCGGTATGACCAACTTCGTGATGGTGGCCAAGCGAAATCCTGGCTGGGAGCACTTGCAGGAAGTAGGATTATATTCCTATATATTGTAGGCATTAAAATGTTTAGGTGACATCTCCATGATCACTTTTATGAGCTAAACATGTATGCTATTTGCATGCATGATATAGTTTATTCGATGCATCACACATGAGCAAACAAAACATCTTTATTTCTTCCTCTTTCTTTTTTTAAGGCCTTTTTTGGGTGTGAAAATGCTTTTATGTTCATTTTTCCATAAGATGTCATCTTTTCATGTTTACTTTTGGCCTTTTCACCACCTCATCCCTTGAAAGATGTTACAAGTTTTGGTCAGCCAAACATGTTCTGTTTTAGTTTTCCATTTCACTAGACTTGGAACAGAAAAGTATTGAATTATTCAATAACCAAACAGGCTGTGACATCAGACATCATAAAACTAACAAAATGCTATTTTATGTTTTCAATTTTACGTATAACCTGTGTGGCTGGTTTACTGCTGAATTGATTATATTTGGTGGATCCTACCTAATGGAGTTGTTTTGATATATCTCCACCAAGTTGATGCTTTATGTGATGAAGTATGATTTACACTTTTCTCAAACACATGATTCCTTTTGTTCGGAAAGTTCATGGTGTGAATAAATTCAAAATTCACAGGCCTTGATTGCCATGGATCCAGTTCGTGCTTGGGATGACCATGTTGTAGTGAAAAAAATTCCTTATTACAAGGCCAAGAAAGGCATTGGAGGTAGAACAAATGAGACTTGATCCTCCTCCACGACCACAGAATTGAGGTATGAGTATCCCTGTGTTGTCATTTTATATAATTCGTATATTTCATCTGTTAGAAATAAAATGTAATGGCAATAATAGGGCTAGCTGCAGAGGGTTTGCAGAACTTGGATCAACCCTAAATGCTTCTCCATGGAGTGAAGATGACTGGAAAGATCCAGCAAAACTGTACGAGATGACCATTCTTCTTAATGCTTAAAAAGAGATTGCTGATAAACTTCTGGATGCTCAGTGGGAAATCAAATGGCGGCAAGAGAAGGTTAGTAACTTCTGATTCATGCATTTCAGGGTAAAAAACTGTGGTATTTCAGATATCCAGTAATGACATTTATGACTTTTAAAGTGGTTAATCTTTCGAAGATAATGGTTCTTCATGGCCTTTTTACCACTGAAACACTTGAGAAGATAAAAAGAGAACCCTATGAATTTTTTAGTAGTCTTATAATTGGAAAGTGGGATGTAGGATCTAAAGTTGCTTTAGTTGGGACCTTAAGGTTTTTATACAAAGGCAAGATGTCCTCCTGCACGTGTAGCCCTGCTCATCCATGACTCTTGCAAACGCTCAAACCACTCACATGTACATATGCATACACATGCATGTTACCTACTCAAGTGTGAAATTTGTCTTCCAAGTTAACACAGAATTGCTATATATCTTACCCTGGTGTCATTTGTTTCTCAATTTCCGATGCTGAATTCTACTAATATATGGATGTCATACTCTGCTTACTTTTTCAACCAACCTATAGATAATATTTCCCCTTATATGCCCAATTTTCAGACCGGTTTTCATGCTAAAGAATTATTCCCATTACAATTCCTTTTCTACAGCAGCAGTAGTCTGAAGGAATTACTATTTTGTACTATTACATTCGAATTGATGTAGGAACTTGAATGCTAGGTAATACAAATGTTAGGATAAGGCATTCCTAACTCTTTCGAGTATGTAAAGGACCAGGAATCATTCCTGGGGAAAGAGTAGGCGGTTACAAGAAAGCATTTCTGTAGTCGGCAGAAGTGGGTTATGCAAAACATGCCTCTTAGAGGAGCATGTAGTTAACAGATAAAAGACAAATACATATAACTTGTGTTTCTGAAGTGCTTTTCCTCATTTTCTCTTTAGGGTGACTGCCGAATATATGTCATGGACCTAGGGTGAAAAAAATGTATCAATATTTTTTGGGTTAAAAAATTAAGTATTCCCATGTCAAACTTGCGTCATGGACTTTGTTTCTCAAATACACTTATCTTTACTTTATAGGTGTAGTTGCTGTCATAACCGATATTTTTTCTTCGTGGACTTTTGGATATTTGGTCTTCAGTTAAATGAGATGTTGGAGGAGAAGGTGCGTCCATACATTCAGAACATGGATAATGGTGTCATCCTCAGCCAATTGTAATGCACTTAAAAATGGAAATCTAAAGGTTTGTACTTATTTTCTTTCTTCACTTAGAAATGTTGTGCAATAGTGCTAGCTGGAATAAAATTCTATTCTGCTATTTATTTACATTAGGACCTTATTTCTATGCTCCTTAAACGGCTTGCTTTACATTCTATCGCAATTATATGAGGTTTTATCTATTTTTCCTCAAAAAATGCTCTATTTGTCCTATTGTATTCTTTAAATAATTACAAAACTACCATGTATTGCACTTGGACTATAGGCACAGCATTATTTATGTTCTTTACTTTATTTTATTTGTTAAAAGATATGTTTAAATGTTGATAAAATGCAGGCATACCATATGATGTAAAATTTTAAATTTTATGCAAAATTGCTGGGCTACGGGTAGAGTTTAGGTCATTTTTCAATATAAAATTTAAAATTTCACATCACATAACACATCAAATTTAAACGGGTTTTTTTAATACTATGAATCATTTTTTCTTATTTGCTATAATTTTCGAAGTACAGAGAGAAAAATACTAACTTTAATAGTATAGAGGCTGAAGTGCTTATTTCATTACAGTATAAGGATTGTCAATGAACTTTTATCTCTACTTTTTAGACATACCATATGGAAGCGAGGATGAAGCCAGTAATGTCTATGGGCTTTTGTTTTGAGTACCCCAAAACGGAGACCTGCATGATCTTATATTCTTTGTGGTTGTTTATGTTAAATATTGGCCTAAAACTATTCAATGGTATTGCATCACGATTCATGAATAGTTCACCTTTAGTTGCTAATTATCCAACATGGCTCCTTTGAAGTTTTACACAAGCTATTGAACTTCTAAATGATAGGACCTTGAGACCTTATTTTGGTAATAGTGAGTCAGTTTGACAGAAATCATTTAGCTTCAACATGTGAAAATTTTCTACTTTGCACTATAATTTTAATTGCAAGCTGTTAATGTTGGTAACTTGTGTTTATGTTGCAGAGAGTTAGACGACGAAGATGGTTATTTTTCTAAATCATTTCACTCATCTTTGTATCTGGTCAGATCAATGGCTATGCTTTTTCATTTTCTATTTATATGTTTTAATTTCGGTATGAATATTATGCACCTATGCATTCTCAATCCCAATGGATCATCCAATTTCTTGCAAATTTTTATTTTTGGTAAACTACTTTATTATTGACTTTGATACACAATATTTACTTACTTCATGCAATAAATAGAGGAATATGCATAGCCTAAACATTATTGTAGGAAACTAACCGTATGCTTATCAATGTAAGTTTATATTTCTCAGACATGGGGGTGAGTGTTGGATATGAGCATTTGTCTAGTATGGGCATGCACAATTTTTCTAAATTTTTTCATATGTTTGGAGGATCATATCCCCATATCCATGTTTGAATGTGTGTTAAATATGGATACTTCAAACGAATTGAAGAGTCAGAGTAACATTAGTGTACATTATTGAAGCTTGTAATCTTAACCATATTGTTCTTGAAGCCAACATTTGTATGGATTGGTTTGCTTCAACTGTGAGCACTTCCTCTTTGGATTTATCTAAGTTTGATGAACCTCTCCTTGATTCACTTGGCAAAGAAATCTGCATTACTTGAATTTAGGGTGACTGTTGGATATGAGTTTATTTCTTACACTAATAAAATTGTTTAGAAGAAATTAAATTCAATACCTAAAACAAGTTATGAAAAATCATATTTTATTGTATTGAAAGAAAGCTTGATTACATAGTTATATATACAGTAATGCAGATATTATTCCAGGTAGCTAAACTAATCAATATAAGTGCAAATCAAGACAAATCAAAATTAATCACTAAAATCAGGGATATTATTTTTCAGTGGAAACTAAATCTTATAAATAGGGAAACAAAATTATTTATAGCATGGTTACAAGATCTGATAATCCCAAGATTCTAGGAAATTTGTAATAATACACTCGCTCTCAAGCTAGGGAATGTATGTCAATCATTTCCACCTTGGATAGATACAGGTCAAATTGAGCTTTTGGGATGGCTTTGGTATGTATGTTTGCTACTTTATAGGAGTGTAATTGGCTTCCATGACTCCTTGTTCAATCTTTTCCTTGATAAAGTGACAATCAATCTCTACATACTTGGTTCGGTCGTGATGCGTTGGATTCTTTATAATACTCATAGCTTTTTGATTTTTACACATCAAACTTCATTCATGCTATAGTGAAAACTGAAGTTTTTTCAATAAAAAAAATCTTCTCTTCATTGTTCCTTGTGACAATAATACTATCAATGTAGCCCATGTGAATTGTGATTTTATTATTTGAAAGTCTCTTAATGAATAAGGTATGATCTAAGTGGCCTTATGAATATCCCTGCTCTTTAATAGCCAAATCTCTTAAACAATGCTTTTGGCGATTGCTTGAAACCTAGAGTGATTTCCAAAGTTTGCAGACTTGATTGTTGTTATTGGGATGCATTAGACCTACAGAATTTCAGTGTAAACTTCTTTTTCAAGATCTTCATTAAGAAATGCATTTTTAACATCTAGTCAATGCAAACACCGGTTGAGATTAGCTACCAAGGATGGTAAAACTTGAATTGCATTCAATTTTGCAACAAGAGCAAACGTTTCTTGTTTATTAATCCCATAGGCTTCTGTGAATCCTTTTGCAACTAGTCTTGCCATATATCAGTCTATGTTGCCATTTGCCTTGTATTTGAAATTGAAGACCCACTTGCATCCTAGATGGTGTTTTCCCTAAGGCAGTTGGGTGAGTTCCAAATGCTGTTTTTTTTGGTAGTGCTTTGATTTCCTCATTCACTACCTTTCTTGACATGGGCTGTTGTACAACATCCTGTATTATCTTGGAGTTTTAATTTTATCTAGATTTGTCATGAATGCTTGAAAGCTATGAGACAACTTTTCGTAGGAGAAAAAATGTGAAATGAGATGCTGAGTAGAAGATCTGACCCCTTTCTCTAGGCAATAGGAATGTGGAGATCATTAGTTAAACACAAATGATCTATAGAAAAACAAAAATTTGGGTTATCTTGAATAACTTCTATGGGAGTTAGACTCGGGACATCTGTTTGGCAGGCTTAGGAAGCAATTGCAATTCCACTAGTTTAGGGTTCATCTGGCGTCTTGAGTAAACCTTAACCTCCTTGTTTCCTCCTTTGAATTGTAAGTAAGAAAACGAACTGATGGTTCAACTACTGATTGTGGCTCGGATTCTGCTTAGTTGATTGACTTCTTCCCTTGAACGAGTGTTCGGATAATAAGACACATTTTTAAGAAAGTTAAGGTAATATCCATAATATTGTAAGTTTTTCAGGTAGAGGGCCAATAACATTTGTATCCCTTTTGATGAAATGAATAGCCTAGAAAGAGACATTTGATAGACTTTGGATTAATTTTGCTTCTTTAGTAAGAGGGAATATGGACATAGGCAGAGAGGAATATCAGTAACAACTATGGTTTTAGGAAAAGTTTCAAGTTGAACATAGAAAGAGACATTTGATAGACATTTTAGTCACAACTATGGTTTTAAAAAAATTTGTATCCCTGTGTTAAACTTCAGGATTCTTGAGGGAATATGGACAAAGGTAAAACACCCAAAAACTTTGAGAGGAATATCAGGAACAATTATAGTTTTAGGAAAAGTTTTAAATAGGACCTGGCAAGGTGTGTCAAACTTTAGGATTCTTGAGGGTATTTTATTGATCAAGTAGGTTGCAGTTAAGATTGCCTCATTCCAAAATTGTTTTGGGACATTACTTGTAAACGTAAGAGATCGAGCTACCTCAAGCAGGTGTTTATTCTTCCTCTCGGCTATTTCATTTTGTTGAGGTGTATCTTCAGAAAAACTTTGGTGAATAATGCCTGTTTTAGAAATAATTCCCAAGAATTGAATTAAAGTGTTCTTTAACATTATCAATGCTAAACAACTATATAGCTGAAGTCTTTCTTTAGTCATTGGGACTTGACTTAACTTTAAAGTGATTTAATAATTTAGACGTGACACGAATGCATGATCATGATTTAACCTATTTAAGGGTTAGGTTATCTGCATGAGACTTGGAAGGGTGCGGACAAAATATTTGATTCGAAAAATAGGCTTCGATAAAAAAAATATTGAAGCCTATTTAAAAAGGGGCTAAGTCTTGGGCATAGAATTTTAAGTTTGGGTCTGACCCGGCCCAAATAATTTTTTATATAAAATTTTATTTATATACTATAACTATATATTTTATAATAATAGTTATAATTTTATTTTATTAGTTGTTAATTTATTAAAACATTTTTGTAATGGAAGTCATACCACGTGTTTTTAAAAGAGTATTAATAACAAAAACTTAATAAAAATATATTTAATTATTAAAAATTAATTAAAAATACTTTTAACAAATATATATAATATAGGTAGGCTTAAATAGTCATGGAATGCTCATTTATAAATATAGGTAGGCTTGATAAAAAATTACTCATAGTTTGGGTTAGGCTAAGCCTAAGCAAGCCGATAGAGCATTAATGCCCTGCTTGAGCTTAGTCTGATCTGTGGACAAGTTTAATTATGATATAAGAAAATTAATTAAAACAAGTGAAAAATATAAAACATGATATGAATGTGTCAAAATAATATAAATTATTATTGTGTCAAACTTTATATAAATATTTAACACTTTAAACATGATTCTGCGTAGAAAAAACACCAACATTTACGGATATAAGAATTGACATATGAGTTGACCTAGCAAATTGTTTATTTGTGTCGTATTCTTACATTTTATCATGTGTAGACTTGCTTAAGGGTTGAGCAACCCTTCTAAGTCCGAAGATTCGTTCGATATTTGAGAAGGATTGAATAAAAATATTAGGCTTGAAAAATGAGCTAGGACAAAAAAATTAGGCTTAATTAAAAATGTGCCAGGCCTTGGCTCCAACTTTAAAAGCCCGACCCCGGCTTGGCCCATTTTACTATTATTTTATATATTTGTTTTATATTTTATGTATTATATAATTTTTATCATATAAATAATATATATATATAATATTATAGTATAAACTTTAAAAATAAGTTAAATTATTTATATTTATAAATTTAATAAAAGAAAATTATTAAATTAATGAAGATTAAATTTTAAAAAATTATTTTTTTAAAAAATAAATTATAAAAAATAACATGGGCTATACTGAATGGGCTTGAATTATTTATTTATAAATATGAGCGAGCTTAAGCAAAATTCAAGGTCTATATTTTGAGCTAGATAGGGTTTGGGTAAAAATATTTAATGTTAATATCATACTTAAGCCTGACCTAAATCTGGGTCCATCCGACCTATGTGTAGGTCTAATCATGTGACAATCTTGTTAAAGGTATTTTACATTTATTTAAATTTTGATATATTAATTATTTGTATTATATAATTTTAATATATTCTTATATTTATGTCATGTTAGTTATTTTTATGTTATCATATTTAAATTATTTTTTTCATATAATATTTGTATTTAGTGTTATGAAGTTTATTCTAGAGCCAGAGTTGAGTAATTGACGGGCCAGTTGAGCAGTCTTGATTTTGGAGATACAAGAGACAGATTTGCGCTGAAGGTGATTGCTATGAAGGGGGCAAAAGCTATTCAATTTGAATGGAACTTCCCAGACGATGATCGCCAATCAAGGGGGCAAAAACTATTCAAATTGAATGGAACTTCCCAGAAAATGATCATCTAGGCATTTGAAAATGGTGTAATAAATGTGACATGATATATATTTAAATATAATTAATATGATATTTTTTAAATATATGTATTGATAATTTATATTATATTTATATAACTGATATAAAAAATTGCGAGATATATATATATACACGTAGACACATGAATTACTAGATTTATTCCTCTCTAAAAATCTCTCTTGCATCAAAGGGACTCTACATGCATGTTTAGACCCCTCCCCTTGCCACAAGTTTAAAAGAGTTAACCTCATTTATGCCTTTTTATTTTGTTGTGTTGGCCCACTTAAGACCCAAAATAAATTAATGTATTATATTTTAATTTGACAATTAAGTATATAATTATTAAATTAAATATTCGAATGCAATTTTTTTCTTTTAGATCAAAACATATAAAAGCACCTTACTATTTGATTTAAGTTTTTTTTTGCATGTTTTAAGAAGATTAAATTTTTAAAATTAAATATTGGATTTAATGATTGTTATACGAAATTACTTTTTATTTTTTAAATATAGGGTTTGAACTCAATCCTCTTTTACTAAATAAAAATAGGGATTAAAAAAACAATTTAATCTTAAAAATAAAATCTTACAACTAATCAATTAGATAAATATTATTAAGGTCATCAAAATTTGAATTTTAATTATTAAAATTAGTAATTCGAATTACTTTATCAATTGATCACACGGATACTGATTTTTACATCTATGTTTTTATAAATTATTGAACCAAATTTTTAGGTACATATTTTTTAACTTAAACAAAAAAAATGAAAGCTAAAATTTAAATTAGACCTTCGATAATTTTAAATGATATACAAAAAGAAAATACAAATATAATATTTTTAATAAATATAAAAATAATATAATAAACATGCTACGTTTTGTAATCATATTTAGAATTTTAATACATGCAATAATTAAATTTTTATTGATTTTTGAAACATAATCGAGTCAAACTAAATCGATACAACGTCAACTTCGAACTCAAACTTGATTTAACAAAACTCTAAAATCAAGCTATATCTTAGATTGATCATATAATATAAATATTCATAACCATTCAGAAAAGCTCGAACTCTTTGTATTCCCACACTCGTTATAGTTTATTAATTTTCTTAATGAACTCTACTTAAAATTTTTTTTTATTTGGAATTTAGAGTTTGCTATTCTTTTGATAAGTTCTTATGGATACTTGACACACCCACGGCAGGTAATAAGATATGTCAGCTTGAAATTCATAAATTTTAAAAAAAAATAATTATGAATATTACATTAATTTACATATATTTTATTATAAAATTTATATTATCTTAAAAATTCAAATTAATTTTTTAAAAAATCAAATTAATTCCTAAACGTATCTTAAAAGTATTTATATTTTTATATTAATTTAATAAACTTAAAAAATATATATATTTTTTTTTCTAAAAAATGGTTCATTTCATTTTAGAGAACTATTCATATCTAAAATTTTCTTTCATTTAAAAAATAATTTATTTTTCTTTCTTTCACACTTATTTTTCTTTATTTTTGGATACCATTCACACTTACTTTTTGATAAGCAAATTTGAATTTTGGTTTCTATGTTGTGGGGACTATGGACATATGTTGACTTGTTGACTTGCTTTTAGTCATGTCAATAACCCATTTGAACCGCTTCTAAATCTATATCCCATTCTACAAGCAACTTAGAATTCGAGCAGTTCAAAATTATGAATAATCTAAAATCTTACATTATTTCAATTTAATTAACTAGAAATTCATTCCTAAATTAAAAAAATTATTATTTGACCCAATCAACTATATTTAATGAATTATTTGTGTTATGTATTATTTAATTTAATCTCTTTGAATATTCTGTAAAATTTATTGCTTAATAAATTAAACCTTTAATATAGTTAAATCATGCAATCTTCTCAAAAAAGAAATTTAAGTCATGATCCTAATTTTTTAGGGGTTATACTTTAATCAAAATTTTATAGTCTTGTAGTAAAGGTATTCACGAGTTAAGTTGTAATTCGAAAAATTTTTAAATTTTTATTTAGGTTTGAAAATCAAATTATTTTCTATAAATTAATAAAAAAGTTAGTTGATATTAATATTTATAATTAAATTATAATTTTGAATTAAGAAGAATTATGTCAGAAGAAACTGGCGTAAGCGGAGGGGCCAAACTTACACCACAAAAGGAGAGGAATTGGTGTCTTCATAAAGTACCTCCATTTCCGTAGGCCAAACATTTTGGTAGAGTAAGGCGGCAATGGGATATTGTTCAAGATTTGTTGTATTTTTTTATTTGGTTCTTCTGTCCCTTGCTTCTTTCACCCTTTCGGTCGATGTTTATTTTGAGCATTAATGCAATGAAAGCAGTGGCAACTATACTGCAAACAGCACTTACCAGGCTAACCTCAATCGCATTATTTCTCAATTCTCCACTCTTACACAATTCAACTACGGCTTCTTCAATCTGTCTGCCGGTGAAACCCCCGACAAAGTTAACGCAATTGCACTTTGCAGGGGTGACATTACCCAACATAAATGCAACTGTTGCCTCAACTACACCGCGACCGAGCTCCACCGATTTTGTCCCTCCAACAAGGCGGCCACTGCGTGGTCTGAGTTTTGTTTGGTGCGGTACGCCAACAGAGACATGTATGGAGTGCTGGAAAACGAGCCTCGTACTTGTGCATCCAACCCCAATAGGACATCCAACCCTGACCAGTTCAATCAAACATTAAGTGAACTATTGAGTAACCTGAGCAACGAAGCCTCATCTGGGGGTCCTCTTCGCAAGAATGCGGCTGGCAATGCAACGACTGGTAACGCGCAAGCGGTATACGCTATGGCGCAGTGTACTCCTGATATGGACAAGCAAAATTGCACTACTTGTCTAAATTTTGCCATGAACGAGCTTCAAAGCTGTTGCTATGGAAAGATTGGATGCAGGGTTCTTAGACCAAATTGTGTCTTGAGGTTTGAGTCTAATTACCAATTTTATAATCTGACTGCAGTTCCTCTACCGTCATCTCAACAGCCGACACCAGCACCATCTTTATCTCCCTACATTTCACCGTCTCCATATTCAGGATCACCCCTAGCTTCAGCTCCTTCTTCCTATCCCCCTCTTGGAGCACCAACACCGGCCTCAGGTTCCGTTTCAAGCCCACCAGCTCCACCACCGGCTCTTTCTCCTTTACCTTCTCCATCTGGCTCTCAGGTATCGTCTAGAAGTCAAACAGGAAGTCCGAATTCCTCACCGGCTCCGGCGCATTCCAAGTCGTCTGCCACTGCAACTTATTCAAGTGTAACGGTGTTAGCAGCAAGCATCTTGTTTAGTATGATATTTGGTAGCTCTGTGGGTGGCTTTTAGAAATATTTAATAATTAATGCTTTAATTTGGGAATTCTTCTATTATTATTCCATATTTCAGATGAGTTAATTTGCCTTCGATTTATGTTACGGTGTTTAATGAACAATATTTGAGACTGACCTTTTATAATTTGCCTTCTATTATATGTCAATTTGCCTTTGCATTTTCATAATTTGTGGTTTTCAATATCAAAATATTCTGAACATTTGTGTAGCAACGATCGCTCGCATGACTTGAGTTTTAGTGACGATGGATATGCGATGTGATGTGTGGAAGAAAGCATGGCCATTAAAAAAGGACCGTGATTAGCGGTTGTCATCAAATTTTTTATACGATTAATCACTTATTAAAATTAATGTTTTATATAAAAAAATTTAATTAATTAAATTTTTCCAAAAATAAATTCTAAAAGTTTACAATAAAATTAAAAGAAAAATGCACCCACAATGTTCAAGTAAAACCTATTTTAATAATGTGTAATTTTAAATTTTTATTGAAATTATTTTTAATTTTTTTTATTTAAAATAATTTTATTTTTAGAAAAATAAGTCATTTTATCTAGGAATGAATCGAAACCTAAGATTGAAAATTTTTTCCATATTTCCATGCAAACCCGGCAAAAGATGTTTAAAATAATTTGATTCATTTATTTTTGAGAAGGATGTTGCTTTGGTAACAACGAACGATGGAGTCCTCCCAGCAACTTGACAGAATATTCATGAATTATTCTAATTCAGGAACATTATCTCGTTTATTTTCGAAAACATGAACTAGATATCATTAATACATCCTAGCTTATTGGTTACAAATGTGCAAGTACGAATGTAATGCGAAATAACAACTACGACAGCAATATATATAATAAAATTACAAATAAGATCCTAAAAGTAATAATACGTTTTTTTCTTAAAACGAACTCAATACATATTGTTTAAATTTAATTCGTTTAATAAATAAATATTAAAATTATATTAATAATTATTTATTTAATTAATAAATGAATAAAAATTAAAGTATTCACTGGCAATTGATTGAGTTTGATTTTTCCTTAGTCTCATGTTTTATTTCCTTCTTGTAAATTTCCTGCCATGCATTAATTGGAAGGTAAACTTTGCAATTGTAAAAAACACAAGCATGACATCAAACGGAAAATTCTAAAGTTCAACGCAATTCTATGCGCTTCCCGTCGGCCTTGTGTGTTTTGGATCGTTAGATTATTAAAACAAGTTTAAACCGTTGATAGAAAAATTAAATTTACAAATAAAATGAAATTGGTTAATGTCTTTCCCCCCTAAATGTGCTTAGTTTATATCAATTGGATACAAAATCACTAAAATTATGCCTAGTGTAAGGTGGAAGCGCGAGTCTTATCTGGGAACTTGCCACACCAGCAAAAAACGTAGCATTTTTAATAAAGGGAAAATTCCATTTTAGAGAAATGGATTTTTTTAAAATAAAGGGAAAAAGATAAATTCTATTTACATTTAAAAAAATTATAATTATTAAAATTATTGATAAGAAGATCGTAATTAATTTTTTTCACTTAATTTATTCTTAATCTTTCATCTTTACTGTATGTTTCATTGTGGAGCGTCCGTTCCTCCACATATGTATAACGTATATTATATATATATATATATTAAAAATATTATTAAAAATAATAAAAAATTAAAAATATTTTATATTAAATTTTAGATCATTATAAATAGTATATTAATACAATATATACAATATATATTGGAATTATGTTTGAAAAATAATAGATATATATTAGTTATTGAACATATATTTGAAATATGTTTCAATATATGAAAGGTCGGTTCCTATACAAAAAAACCAACTTCAATTATATATACTAAAAATACTATTTAAAAATAATTAAAATTAAAAAATATCTTATTCCACTCAAAAAATTATTATGACATATTCATTTGGTGCCGTTGGATTTTTTGGTTATTGAAAAATTGTTCTAAAGCTTAATTATTAAGGTAAGAAAAGTTCAAATCCTCTCTTT
>JBBYHO010099331.1:12974-44018 GCA_038382025.1 Adansonia gregorii | reverse complement strand
ACACTATTTACTTATAGTTCAATCATAACTAGATCACTTTGATTTTAACCAAATTTGTTCCCTGTTTCTCTAAATTTTTTACTTAAAAGCTTACTTCATTCCTTTATTTCACAACATTTGCTAAAAAGATTCTAACTTGAGCATTTGAACGTGCTCTGAAGGAAAACCTCTAACACCTATCTTTTGTCGCCTTTTAGAAGAATCAGACAACATTAAAGGAAATCACCTTTAGCACTCAATGTGCTCTCATGCTTTGGTTACATCCATACGCTTCCACCTCTTGACTCACTAGGTGAATGTACAGTTTATCCCTTCAACATACCTTATTTTGCACCCAAAATTAGTTATCTACATTAAAATCAAATATTTTTTTATCTCTCATATATAACATATAATAGAGTTATGTCTGGTTTCTCATCCAATGTAGATGTGCTTATAGTTGTCAAAATGTGGCCATATTTAAAAGTGGGTGAATCCCTTTTTTTATATATTTATTTTTTAATTTTTAGGGATCAAGTCTTCAAGGTGAATCACTCACTTGACTTATCTCTAAATAGTCATTATGAACTGATCATTTAATTTGGAGTCATTATCAATCTATTTTGTCTAGGTGAGATTGGTCACTTATTAGCGTTTGTCTTTTAAGGGTTATAAAAACCTCAAAAATGAACTTCAAGTTCTACGTTAATAGAAGATCGTATGAAATGGTTCAGGAGTTGGTTATAATCACAAGTAAAGATCGATCATTCTCATGATGCCCAATAATAGCTACCTTTAATTATGAGTTAATTTAAATCTTGATTTTTATTCAGTTTTAGTATTCGATATTTAATTATAATTCTCGTATTTCAAAATTTTGCTAAATCAAAATTTATTATTCCGTTTAAGAAACTTAGGTTTTTTATATTTTTCCAATAAAAATATTATTCGTATCCTATCAGATAAAGTCGAATAAATGTGAAATTTTGTTTCATTAAATTCAAAAAATCTTGATTTTACTTGTTTTGAGAACAATATCTAGTTATTAAAATAATCTGTGAAACCCCTCCCATCTGTTCAGAGACATTCCACATACTACTTTAATTTGAAGACATTGCCTTGATTTTCAAAAATTTTGGTTTTATGAAAAAAAAAATAAACCTAGTCCTAAGACCCCATTTCAACAAAAAGTACAAAACTAGACTTAAAAGACTCAAACTTGGTCGAAGAGACCAAAATGCCCCTAAAGCGCACCCCCTGATATGGAGGTATCCTTATGACCCTAATGGACTCGATTTTGAGGTAAAATTTTCTAAAATGCCCTCAAGGTATACATACTTTGACATAAAAGCATCTCGATAACCTTAAAGGAGTTGATAATTACATGAATGACAAACTTATCTCTAAAGCACACCTTTATCATGAATATGTCTCAGTGACGGTAAAGGATTTGGTGGTAAAATTACTAAAATTCCTCTTAAAGTATACCTTCAACATAAAAGTATTTCGATAACCCTTAAAGACTTGATAATGACATGAAATGACAATCATACCTTAAAAAGGAAATCTATATGGTAAATATGAACTAAATAACAAAAATTGCTAACAAGTCCTTAAATTTTCTAAATTTATGATGACTGCAAAAAGGTTTAAAAATGCATGAAATGAATCAAAATGACCAAGATGCCTTAAATGGGTAATCTCAAAGTGGAAATGACCTAATTAACTCTTAAATGCAAGGTTTCACTGAAGGCCCCTAAACTTTTTAAATTGCGAATGACCCTTATATTGATTTAAAAGTACGTGAAAATTATTTAGACAGACACAAATGCATGGGAAGAATTACAATATGGTCCTGATGTTTTTGCTAAGCATGGAATGGCCTAAAATGTGTGAAATAAAATTTGGAAAAATTGTAAATTGGTTCCTAAGCATTCGGCCAAACATAAAACACCTCTAAATGGGTTTGAAAAATTTTAAAAAAATATAATTTAACCCCCTAAAAATTATGTTGTTAACATTATGTTGTTAAATCAATCCAAAGTCATCTTGAAAATTAAATGAAAATTCATAAAAATTCCATAAACCATTTAGCCATCTCAAATTTTTAGTTGAAAAATATTTTTCATGTGAAAACCAATGTCATGTATGGCACATTAAATAAAACATAAACTTACCAAATGAACTCATGAACTCAAAATATTCAACACAATAATACTCACAAATGAACTTAATGACATCACATGAAAATTTGAAAATCAAGAATTTTAAGATAAACATAGATATATGAATATATGAATCATGGAATGAAATTCATGCATAAAATATATGAACATGCAGGTCTCAAAATGACTAATATATTCACAGATAATCAAGAATTTCAAATTTATATTCCTAACTTTTCTTTAATTAATCAGCTTAATCCTTTTCCTTTTCTTTTGTTTTTCTTTTCATCATTAATCAATTTTTCATGATTAAGAATAAAACATGCGTTGGCTATATGCCATTTGTCGTAATATGTTGACATATGAACCTCAGCATATTAGAGTAGACAATAGTTCGAATCATCATAGGGTCTCAGTTATAACTAATTGCTCATCTGAAGCTCCTATATTGAAATACAAGAGTGATTGGGTTAATAAGTTGCTATCAATCTATTTTGGATATAAGTATGATCGGTCACCTCCAAAACCATTCATGATAGAGTTAGAAAACTCTAAAGGAATGATTTTATGATCTACGTATATAAAAAATCTATAAAGTTAGGCTGAAGAGATGGTTACATGAGAAGTAAGGACTTGACCAAGATCTATTTTATGATCTTGTGATGCTTAATACTTGGGACCGACTAATCACACATATCCGAATTTGTTTTTTCATAGTTTCAACCATATATGTTCAATCATAATCCCCCTTTTTTATTTGATCAAAAACAAACAAATATCACTAAAAATGTATCCCGAAACTCTTACTGAGACTAGCTCGAATTTACAGTTGATTCAGAGCAAAAATTAATTAAAAAGGAAAAATTCCATAAAAATATTTAACTCTAGAAAATTCTCCATTGACTCCATTTTTAGTATTTTTTTTTATCAATTTTAACTCTATTCAAAAGAATTACAAAATATTACACTTGGACTCTATTGAATAAATCACAACTTTGAAAACAAAATTAAAAAATCAACTTTTATTTAATTCAACTTGGAAGCTTTAGTGTGAACCACTAAGGACCTTTTACAAGACAAACCTAGACTTATTGATACACCAAATGTGACTTTTGAAATCAATCCTGGCGCATCCGAATGCCTCAAAATAGTAGATACTAAACTCAAAAAAAACCGAAACAGGGACAGATTGGACCTTTCAAGCTCTCTAATTTATTCTAGATTATTTCTATCACATAAAATCATCGACTTGATTTCTATAAATGATGTCTCTTTAACATAAAAAACTAAAAACAAATGCTAGAAAATCATTTTGGTGTCACATAAAATTTTAATTAGACATTACTACATCGCACGTTATGTTCGACCAGCCTACTTTCCAGAATTTCTTCCCAATTCATCCAGAATACCCACCAGACGAGCCATACATGCTTGAAAAGTTTATTTATTCTATTTGTATCTAAAAATGTGAGAAAAATACACAAAATGATCATCCTAATCAAAAACAGTTCATAACACTAATTAGGTGCTAAAATAGAGCCATGCGAGTAGCTTAGGTATCAAGATTTTTTGTATTCATCCAATCACGAAATCAAACATTTCAAAAGCCTATTACGTAGCCCACTCAATTAGGATTATAAGAAAAATACAAAAAAAAAATTCTTAAGCTCTATGACCTAATCAAAATATATCATTTTTTGAGTTTACTATGCTGGACTACAGTAGTGGCTCTAACTTATGATCATGAAGCCTTTTGTCAAATTTTTAAAACACGTTTTTGGACATTCAAACATCCAACAACAAGACCCAATGACTCGACAAATGTCATATATGAGGAATTAATAAAGAATTCTAAGTGCCAAGACCTAGAACTATGTTTTTTGACATTGGTCACATGCTTTGGAGTCTTGTGCATGTCTCCGCTTTTATCACTTTTATTCATTATTATTTATTCTTAAGAAGCGATAGGCACACCAATGCCACTTACTTGTGTGCTGAAACTAGCAAACAAATTGGCTCCAAACAACACAATTTGACTTACCTAAACATCATATAAAATTAAAACTCAACAAAGCATGTTTAAACACTTCAAAATATTTTTATTTGCTCCACATCAACTTTAATTTAAGCCATTTTATTTAATATCCCCAAGTTACTTATAAAAGGGCTTGTTAAACAAAACCAAACTTTGATTTACTTATTGATTAGATGAACCAAAGCTTGCCTTTGGGGGATCTTTTAAGAAAACAAGGTTTTACACAACTTAAAAATCTTAATATGCAATTTATAAAATGCATAGAATAATAACCTATGACTCCAACAACTAATCATCCGCAAAAACTAAACTCAAATTCAACATGGCCAAATCTACCTAGAAACAATCATGCTCATATAAACATTAATTCTCATAAATTAACTATCAAACACAAGATAACAAACTTGGATTAAATTCAATCAACATGATTAACAATCAAAGCATGCTTTTAAACATTTAAACCCTACAATTGAACAAGTAAGCTTCTAAATTTATTTAATTAATCATGAATTTCATCTTACCCAAGTCCAACTCAACTTAATTCATCTAGGTTTCATCATTTAAGCATTAGTTATGTAAAGCCCAATCAAGCTCATTTTAATTTCACCATTGCTGAACCTTGCTAAGGATTTTCTAGGTTGTTCGAGCACTCTAACAAGTTTAAGAACTTATGATTTTATTCAAGTTCTATTTACTTAGATTTAAGCTCAAATTAGCTCAAATTAGTAAGATTGAGCAAGATTAAATCAATTAATCTTAAGATCTTATAAATCTAGGCTAATTGAACTATAGATCAAGCTTCTAAAGGTGTTTGAACATCAGATTAAGCTAGATGATCATGATTTCATCATCTAAACTTCACATTTTCAGCTCAATATCATCAAATCCTGGCTCAATTAAACTTGAATAATCAAAATTTTAAGAAATGAGGTTGGCTAAAACTTAGATCTAGAGATCTCATCTAGTTCAAACACTTGATCTTGCCTATTAATCATGATTCAAGCTAGATTTTCGCAATTAATCATAAGATCATGTTTAAAACAAAGAGAAATCAAGTGAATCATAGCACAAATCAAGACGCAAGCACTAGACCATCATGAATCATCAAGGCCAAATCAAGTAAAACAAGAAAGCATTATGGTCGAAATGTGTATAGGCATCAAGAAGCATGAATTGATCATTAAAATCAAGAAACATGTATAGATAATTCTTTTTTATCATTATGTTGACCTTTGATTATGACTTTAAAATAAGTCTTTGTTTCACTCAGATGCCATTAATAACCATTCTAATCACCTTAAAAGAGTCTTACCAGTTAATTTTTAACATTTTTAGACTTTTAAAAGTTAGGACCCAATTTTCCAAATCCAGCATCTGTCTCTAAGTTGGACATTCAAGTTTGAATGCCTTATTATGTTAAACTAAGCTCATAGAAACCAACCAACACCTTAATTGGACTTTTCTACCAATACCTCAATTAGACCTTCCTATCATCTGTAACTCATCTAAGAAAGATCCAGAACTAGAAAATTCATCTAACCCCTAAAACTAAGGAAAAAAAATCAATTAAAGGCTTAGAAAAAAGGTGTCTATAGTTGTCCTTTTTTAGCTTTTCCTAAAAACTTAGGAATAAGGCAAAGACTAAATAGACATGATTTTGTCTAGGACCTAATATGCCTTCTTACATGAATTTTTTTTATACATATACAGTATCTTATCTAACCATACTAATGAAAGGGAACATCAATCCTTTCCAACCTTCTGCTTAATTGATGAGATTCCAATTCTGCTAGTCTTCCACCTAAGTAAATAGATTGGACTTAACAAGAATATTAAAAATGGTGACTTTACTAGTCTTCTCCTTAACCAAATAAAGTGGACTAACACGCTGCCTGCTTTATTAATCTTTTGCCTAACCAAATGAAAAGGGCTACAATCTATTAGCTATATTGGTCTTCCACATAACCAAGTACAGTGGACTTACACACAATGCCTACTTTCATAGACTTACATATTCCTGAATGAAGAGGACTTAACTTAAAAACCTACTTCATTAATCTTCTACCTAACCAAATGAAGAGGATAAAAAAAAACTAACTTCATCGGCCTTTTGCCTAGTCTAATGAAGCGTACGAAAGAACAAAAACTCTAGTAGTCTTCTAACTAAGTGAAATGGACAAAAGAAAATTTTCATCTAATCTTCTGCTTAATTGAATAGAGCTAACAAAAAACCTACTTCACTAACCTTTCAAACAGTCAAATAAAGAAGACAACTAACTCCATTGGTTTTCTACCTAACTAAATGAAGCTAACAAAAGAAAAAACTCAGTTTGACCTTCTACTTAATCAAACGACACTGACTCAAACCTGACTACATAGGTCTTCCACATAACCAAGAAAAGTGGACAAAAACAATTACTTTCTATAAGGCATAACCTTGTTTACAAGGTGCCAATTTCGTTGGTTTTCTATCTAACCAACTAAACTAGGCTTTTTCTTTTTGTGGGCCAACTTCTTTGGGCTTACATATGGCCAACTATATTAGGCTTTTTCCTTTTTTAGAGGCTAACTTAACTAGGCTTACCCATGGCTGACTACGTTGGGCTTATCTTTCTCTTATGGGCTAACTTGACTATGCTTACACATAGCTAGTTACATTGGGCTTATCTTTTTTTTATGGGCCAACTTGACTGGTCTTACACATGGCTAGCTATGTTAGGCTTATCCTAAGGCATAACCTCTTTAAGTAAGTGGCACTATTGGTTTTCCACTTGACCAACTAAATTAGACTTTTTTTCTTTTTTTTTCTCTCTGTTGTCCAGCTATATTTGATTTAACTTATTGGGAAGGAATAATCCTTATTTCCATGGACACTATTAGGGATATCTTCTTTTTGAGCAATTTTCTTTAATGCATTATGAATGCATATGCATGATTCCTACTTTCATGTTAATATGTAATCACAATACAGGATTCATCTCAATGTCATTCATGATCTGCTTTGTTTTAGAGGAACACTTGTCATGACAATTCTTCTTTTATTCATCTTTTTCAAATTCAATTATGGTTTCCATTACCATCTTTCTCTTTCCTTATCATCTTTCTTTTGTAAAAAAAATTCAATACCCTTTTTTTCAATTAGGTAATATCCTCTAATCTTTATTATCATCAATCTCAAATTCTATGGCTTTCCCTGTAATTTTCTTCTTTCATTCTCATGCTTATTTATTTTCGAAGCATTCCATCTCTTCATTAAGTAATCTCAAACCTTATATCATCAAAATATGAAACATATACTATTGTTTAGATAAAATATTGGTCTTTCTTATCTAAATATCAAGGCATCCTAAGTTTATTCCTTATCAACTTATTAATGATTATTAAACAAATCAACAAGCAGTCATACAACATAAGGATAAGCCGGGAAAAAAATTCATTATGAGTTCATTTCAATAATTGAAAATACTCAACAATTAATCACTTAAAAATGTTAATAATTCACAAACTAGGTCTAGAGAATGCTTAACAAAGAAAAAGATTCAATAGGTAGGTGTTTTGGCTAGCAAGATCCTACATTTTTAGAGAATGAATTGGTTAAACTTTCCAGGATACCCTCTAAAAAATCAATTAATTTTGATGTGCTTCTCCAAAAAACTCATTTAGACTATGCCGAGTCTTTTTTTGGCTCCAAACATTATCCTAAACAAGAGTGAATGATTTTTCATAGCCATATGAACCCAACACTTTGGCATTTAGTGTAGAATCTTGTAAATTCAATAACCTTTGGTATTTGTCCCTAGCACAAATCCAACAATTTGGCATTTGTCTTTACACCATTTCTTTAAATATAATACTTCTTCAACCTATCAGAGTTTATTAGACCAGGCAACTTATTTGCATCTATCTCGATCAATATCAAGGCTCCTCTAGAGAATGCTTTTTTAACCATATAAGGCCCCTTCTAATTTGAAGTCGACTTGCCTTGGGCATCTTTTTGAATTAAAAATCTTTCTAAGCATAAGCTCACCCTTGTGAACTGTTAAGGATAAACCTTCTTATCATATGCTTTCATCATTCTCCTATGATGCATTTGCTCATGACAAATAGCTTTCAACCTTTTCTCCTTGATAAAGTTAAGCTATTCATATATGATCTAACCTCAGCCTCTTCAAATTTGACTTTTATCAAAACCTATAATAATGGAATCTCTACCTCTATTGTTAACATCGCTTCCATCTTGTAGACCAAGGAAAATAGGGTAGTACATGTGGAGGTACAAACTAAAGTTTGATAGGTGTGTAAAGTAAATGGCAACTTCTCATGCTAATATTTATACGTCTTAGTCATTTGACACGATCTTCTTGATGTTCTTGTTGGCTGTTTCTATTATCCCATTCATTTTGGGTAGTATATTGCCAACTTTTGATGCTTAATTTTGAATTATTCACACACATCGCTTATCGTTTATTTTTCAAATTAGAATCATTACCAATAGTGATTCTTTTTAGTATTCCATATCAGTGTATGATTTTTTTTTCAACAAATTTACATACCATCGACTTAGCCATATTTGCATAAGAAGTAAGTTCCACCAATTTGGTGAAGTAATTTATTGCCATCATGTTGAAGTAGTGCCCATTTAAAGTTTTAGGTGTAATCAAGCCTATCATATCCATGCCTCACAATTAAAATGGCTAAAAAGATGTCATCACATGCAACTATGATGGAGGCACATATATCTTATTTATATATATATATATCTAAAACTTGTGACATTTACATGCATACTTTATACAGTCAACTAATAATAACATAGCCTCATGATTTACTTGGCCATCATGTTTCCACTTGTGTTCCACATGTCTCTTTATGGGTTTCTTCCATTATCTCTTTAGCTTGAATGGCATTTACTCTCATCAAAAGCATTTGGTCCTGAGTTTTTTGTACAAAAAGGATAGAATTTATGGCTATTCTCTATATAGTTCTCCGATCATTTTTAGTAGCATGATTCAAATACTATCGATCTTTGACATACTAGAGAATATCATAATACTAAGTTTTACCATCCCTTCTAGCCTTTATATTATGGCAATAAGCAGGGATTTCGTGAATACTTGTCTTAATCAGCATAACTTCATCCCTATAAATCATCTTTATCATGGCAGACACAGTAACCAAAACATTACTGATCTAATTCTCTTCCTTGGGTAAATGCCAAGATTTCAATCGTCTCAAACCCCTTTACCCATTTGAGAATTAACTTCTTGTACTGCACTAACTTCCCATCATAGATTTCCCATTCACCTCAGAACTAATATATCACTAGAGTTGAATCACTATACACCTTTAAGAATTTCACTTTTCATTCCATAGTAGCTTGTAATTCCATAACACCTGCATTATACTTAGCTATGTTATTTGTGCAATTAAAATTCAATCTAACAATAAGCGAATAATGGCTTCCATTTAGGGAAATCAATATCGCCCTTATTCCGTACCCCATGGTATTATCAGCATCATCAAAATACATCTTTCAAGTTTCATTTTCTATTGACACCTCTTTCTTTTAAGATATGCACATCAAATCTTTATTGAGAAAATTAAAATTCAATGATTCGTAATCTTTCATAGCTTGATTTGCTAGGAAGTTGGCTATGGCATTAACTTTTATGGCTTTCAGGTTCACATACACTATATTAAACTTTGAAAGCAACACCTTCCATCTTGTCGTCTTTTCTAAGAAAGCTAGAGCTTTACATAAGTATTTAATCGGATCCAACTTTGCAATCAATATAGTCATGTGATAGAGCATCCATTACCTAAGCCTTCATGTAGCCCAAGCTAATGCACAACACATCTTGTCTGCCAATGAATAATGATCTTTATAGTCCATAAACTTCTTACTGAGGTAGTAGATCGCTTGCTCTCTCTTCTCAATTTTATCATGTTGCCCCAGTACACAACCTATAGACCTTTGAAATACTGACAAATACAAGATCAATGGTTGTCCCAGCATTACCGACGCCAACACAGGTGGACAAGCAAGATAATGCTTTACTTTTTGAATGCTTTTTGGCATTCATCATTTTATTCACTAGGATTTTATTTTTGCAAAAGTCAAAATATTAGATCACACTTATCCATGAGCTGGGATCTGAACCTTACAATGTAGTTCAATCTCCCCAAAAGAGTTTACACCTTTATTTGTATACAAGGTGGTGGCAAGTTTTGAATGGCTTTAACCTTTGTAGGATCCACCCCTATTCCTCTTTCACTAATCACGAAGCTTAGCGATTTTTTAGAGGTAATGCTAAAAGTACATTTAGCTAGATTGAGCTTAAGTTGGAATTTTTTAACCTTTCAAGCAACTTTCTAAGGTTTCCAACATGCTCATTTTTTTAGTGGACTTGGTAGTCATATCATCAACATACACTTCTATTTCCTTATGCATCAAGTCATGAAATAGAGTCACCATGGCTTTTTATATGTTGCCTGGCATTCTTTAAACTTAATGGCATCACCATAAAACCCAATGTACCTGACAAGGTCATAAACATAGCTTTCTCCATATCCTTTGTCACCATCTTAAAATGGTTATAACCAGAAAAGCCATCCATGAAGGAAAACAAAGAATTCTTTATTGTATTATCAACCAATATGTTTACATGGGGTAGTGGAAAATTATCCTTAGGGCTTGCATTGTTCAAGTCTTGAGAATTCATGCATATGCTCACCTTTTCATCTTTTTCTGAGACTGGCATAATATTTGTAACCCATTCGATACTTTGCCACCTCTAAAACCCAACATTGATCTGCTTTATCACTTCTTCTTTTATCTTTAAAAGCATTTTTGGCTTTATCCTCTTTAACTTTTGTTGCTTGGTTTACATCTGGGCTTTAATAGAAGCCCATTTGCTATAATGTCTATATCCAATCCTAGCATATCCTGATATGACCAAGCGAATACATCCTTAAACTCCTTGAATAGAGCAATCAATTCTTCTTAAGTGGATAAAGATATCATGGACATAGTTTTGACTTCTTTTTGTTTTACATTTTTTAGCCCCTAAGTTCATTTCCTCCAAAGATTCCTTATAAGGCATGATTGTCTTTCCTTGTATTTGATTAGTCATAATAATTTTGAGGGTAAGTCATAGTCATAAGAACTTTTATTGGAATACACTTCATCCTTATGAAATGATTTATCAAAATTGATTCCCAAAGAGTCAACCTTTCTCTCTATATTTTTTAGGTCAAGATACTTGAAAAAAGTTTAACCAATAAAGATTTGGGTATATATATATCATAACATTGCAAATCAAGACGTATTATGGTATTAAGAATATTAGTTTATTAAAGAAAAAGTAATCAATCAATTCAAGAAATAAGGCATTCACAAGCAAATAAAGACACATGGATATGAAAATGTATCATGCTTGTTATTTATTTAATAATGACTAATAAATTGAGCCTAATACGGGAAACCTTCAAATGTTATTGGACCTTAATACTTAGGGTGGAGTTCTAAATATTCATAAAAAAAGCCTACAATCTATAGAGATCTTGTGATCATAGGCAAAGAGACAAACCAGTTTTACGATCTCTTGCTCTATAAACAAAAATACCCAGTTTTAAATACACAAGGTGGAGTTCTTAATATTCATTCAGGCTAAAAGAATACCTAGTTTTAAGATCTTTTACTCCATCAACAAAAATACAAAAACTTTTAGAGGCTTTTTGAAGAGAAGCAAAAGTTCCTTCATTCATTTTCAGCTCAAGGCCCATTATCTTAGTCATCCTCCTATTTTTAACCCTCTCGATTAAATCTCTCTTCAAAATAGCTATCAATTTATACATTAACCCATTTTCTTATCTTATTAACCAGTTTCAGGGCTTTGGTTATTCCTTGTAATATTTTCCTAATCATTTGCTAGCTTGGCAACCTTTTTTGATAATCATTTCAAACCCATCATAGTACTCTGAAATAGATGGGGCTGAATGATGGAAAGTCTTTCACTAACATATTTAGCATTCGTAAACTCAAAGAACTAAAAGGAAGGATCATGAATCTTCTTATCATAATCTATATAAGATGTATTAGTAGACATAACAACCATGATGTCCTCTTTTCCACCAAAAACAACTATCTTATCATCCACAATAAATTTCAACTTTTGGTGCAACGAGGAGGAAACTGCCCCTGCAGAATGAATCCAGTGCACGCGCTTCACTCCTATCACAGCATCAATTTTAAAACTCAGCTCTCCTACCATCATGGTCTTAAACTTTTATTTGTATGCAATTGCTTTATCATTCTTGTATGGAAATGGTGTGAGGACTCCAATGACTACTTATGGAGTAGGCATCACAGTTGTGGCATTAACTATACGGCACTTTATACTGAATAACCATTGGTCTACTGATTCCAGATAGAATCATCACAAATCCTTCACCAACCATATTTACTGGCTTAACTATTAGCTCTTTTAGTTCTTTGTAAACTTCTATTTCTTTATTATCTATCAGTTTTTGAACAATAGCTCTAAAATTAATGTACTCTTATAGCTTATGTCCATTTATACCATGGAACTCATAATACTTTTTTGAACTATCTGCTAGGATCAATTTTCTCAGGATCATCTTAGTTTTCACTAGAGCTTCCCAAACTACTGTCAAAAGAGTCTTCATCTCATCTATACTCATATTTACCATTCATGCCTTCATATTCATTACCACGTTTACCTTAGGCTTAACATGATGGCAATGAATTTTTAGCCAGATTAGGACTGGTGTAATTTCAAACTTTGACTTATCGACATCAATAAAACCTTGAACCCTTCTTTTAAATGCTAGACCATTCTCTATTGAATACCTCTATACACCCCCTATGATACTCATATATAGCATCGGCACCATACCATTTTGGGTAAGAAGGTTGCAAGGGTGTGACATGCATTAGTGCTATCAATTGGCCTTGAAGCAACCATGGGTACATGTCATAGTGAAACATCGAGACTGGGCTGAATTGTTCTCGATTGTAAGTTGATCTAGTGGGTCTACGGTTATTTATAGTGTTTTAAGGATTTTGGGTACTTTAGTTGCTATTTTATAGTTTCATGTATGCAAGATTATAAGCAACAATGTACACAAGCTAGGGAACAAACCAATAAGTACTTAAACATGACTCAGACATTGTAGGATAGTACGGATAGTAGGGCACTTGATTTATGGGTTCATAGTTATCAAAGCTAACAATATTAGCTTCTTTTTCTTTCTTCTTACTTAGGTTGGTTTTTTATTTCTAGAAAATTTCTTACTTGACATCTTGCCACTTTTAATTGCACTCCCAATCATCTCTTTAGATAACACCATATTCACAAAATTCTTATTGGCATTACCAACAAACCTCTCTTAAAATGGAGCTTTCAAAGTGCTAATGAAAATGATTGTTTTTTTCTTCTTTTTCTTTTTCTTCTTTGTTAAGAGAAGAATTACTCTTCCCTCCACCTTTGAGCATATTATTAAAAACTCTCATTAGACTTTTTCTCCATATTCTGCAATGAAAATTGGTTGGGTGCCTAATCCGTGACATACTGGTATTTTTCCAAGAAAGCTCAAGTCAGATCTGGCTAGGTCTGAATCTTAGCTTTATCCAACTCTACGTACCACCAGTTTCCAACGTTAGTTAAACTACTTTGGAAGCAATAGATCAATATTTTCTCATTGCTCTCGTACCCTACCATCTTGTAGTAATACATCTTAATGTGAGCAGATGGACATGTGGTACCATTATACTTCTCAAAATTCGATATTTTAAACTTTGGAGGAATAACTAACCTCGACACCAAACCCAATTCCATAGCATCTAACTTATCTATTCTTTTTATAACCATTAATCTCTTCTCTAAGACCTGTAGCTACATCTGTTCCATTTCAACATACCTAGATGCCTCCATAATAAGCCTATTCAACTCAGCAAATTCATCAGGATTGAGGACCAATGGGTTTGTCAGAGTTGATCTTGCATGTAACCCTTTATCAATAATCTCCCATGGTATTACAACTTTACGATGGTTATGCACTATAGCAGCAATTCTAACAGATGGTATGGTTTGAGACACATGAACTAGTGGTGCCACATTTTTTACCCTTGCATTATTCATAAACTCAATAAATTTTTTTAGGAATAGCATCCCTGATTTGAGAACTCGAGCCTCTAACTTGCTCTTTCCCTTTAGCTGCCAATGTCATTATTTCCATGATCATAACTAATTGTACCCTGAGTTCCTTTTAACCTTTCACTATATGTTCCTAGTCTTCTTCCATTTTTTTCTATTCTAATTACTGAATCATTCTTCATATTTCTAAGTGGGATCAAGTGTTAGATCTCCTCTGAATTGATATCTTCACACTTTTTTTGTATTCACAATCTTTTCCCTTAAAGAATGACTCTAGATCTTATTGTATTGTGATTATTCTGCATGCTATGACATGAATGCAAATGCACATATATAAAAAGAATAAATTAGAATGAATGAATGCATTGGCTAAGGCAATAACTCTAATATTAAATTGCCATCTATATCCATATCCACATCAGTTATTATATTAAAAAAATCGAGTTCAGATGTCCATTCAATACAATAACCATTTAGATTACATTATTTGACAGGAAATAAAACCATTTCTAGTTTTGTCTATCCACCGTGATAATATTCTATTTTTGTTATTCTTCTTTGATAGAAATATTAGGTATCATGGAGATCTAGGTTCTACCTTCATGTCATGCTGAACCTATAACTGAGTGAGAGCACAATCATTTTTTTGGCTCATTAATAGGCTGGTTGAAAGCTTGATTTCTCATTTTTTCACTTTTTTGGCCTTACTTCTCCATAGATCCACCTTTTTGTTCAGTTCTACTACCTTAGATTCCCACTCTTTAAACAACTTATCAAACTCGACACATTTCAAGCATGCCTGAGTTTTTTGTTATATTGATTCAATTCCTCTATATTTTATTCGACATTATCTTTCTTCTTGCAAAGCTCTTTCACTTTTCTTCAAATACAACTTAATCATACTTTAATGCCTATTTTTAACCTCTAATTGAGCAATCTCTAACTAAAACACTACCCGTTCTGACTTAAATTCTTTCTTCAATAGTTCAACTTGACAACTACTTTTGTATCGGAAGAACAATATCTTTGTTTAGAAGAAAAACAATGTCATTGACCCGATTATCCCTTTAAACTTCATAAGTTAAAGTCATATCATCCCTATAACAAGCAAATCGCATGTGATAGGTCTCTTTATTCATCAGTCGTAGCTCATATTCTCTTTATATAGCCACTTCTTCCACATGTAAAATTAGGCTCACCTAGATCATGAGTTAGAGGAATGGACTATCAGGACTTGAATTGCCTCTAGACCAGGGAAAAAGCATAATCAATACAACTCGAGATTCCTAACAAGGGCACCAAATGTCAACATCCACTTTGATACAAAATAACTAAAGAAAACATCCATGGTGCTTTCCATGAAACATCATCTTTCTTTAGGTTTCAAAATACCAATACCCACTGATCTTTGGTGTAATCACTTGGCAAATCCTTGCCAAAGAGCTTAATAATCAATGAGAATGACCTGATACACATTTGATATTGACTTTTGAATCTTTTTAAAAGTGGCTATAGGCCCATATCTGTAGCAATGAAGCACACCCAAGAAGTTTACGACAAGCTTTTCTATTGCAAAAGTTTAAAGACTTTAACATATTGGCTAAAATGCTATAACCAAGTTAATATTGTAGTTTAACTAATCAAAGAAATCAACCATTACTACATTAATACACCCTAGAGTCATAAGAAACACCACTTTTTTATAAACGACCAATGCAAAGATATTTTTTTTCTTTTTTGGGTCTAGTAGTCATCCATTAAATCTCGTAACCTATGCCATGACATGTAAGCACTATGACCTTTTGGGACTATATATGCCCTAATCGATCTTAGATGCTCAAGTAATGCTGGCCAACCATTTTGTCAATGTCAGTAGATTAGACTCCTTAATGAACATTCAATCGAGAATGGTGCATTTGATACACAACAAGGTGGTGTACTTTTCAAATTATAAGGACCATGTTTCCCTTACAGAAAATAAGGCAGCGATATCTCAATTCCAAAATTGTGCTATAGCTTGGAGTAACCCCTCATCTATCCTAACCCAAACTAATAGTGCTATATCCTTATACTTTTGAGTGATTTGATCTTTTGTAGTACTATCCCATTAATCCCATGTGGCTTATAAATCTAACAAGTCATTTTGGCTACACATAATATTGACTTAAATCGAAAATGGCAAGACATACTTAACTTTCAAAGCATCTTTGCATTGCTTTAGAATCTCTTCAAACTTATCCTTCACTATAGAGTACTTCTACTTTATCAAGACCACACATTCCTCCATACTAGGTGACCCTTAGGATGGACACTAACCCTTTTATACCAATAGCCTTTGGATCTACTAATGATGATGCTAAAATGCATGCAAAGTAAACAAACAAAACAAACAAAATCACGGATTAGTCATATACAATATAATTCATATTTTCCAAATGGTCATAAAAATTTCATTCTTAGGCTTCACAGCTTTTTGGAATCAAAATGACACTTTATTTTGTTATTAGGTATGTACCATATAATTAGACTTTAAAAGACTAGCCTCATCGATACACCATCCTGATATAAAGCACTAATTTCCTTTAGGGCATTTTTTTCAAAACATAGCTAACACCATGCTTCCAGTGTCAAATTAGCCACCAATCTGATAGCATAACAGTATGTTCAAATGTTCTCAATACTATAACATTCATGATGCAAAACTCTAAGGTTTCTATTCAACTTAGCTTGATTTTTTCGAACATGTATTAAGCATCAACTTGTATCAACGGGGCAAAAAATATCCAAAGTGATGAAATTCGTTCAAAACCACTCAAGATTTGGACTAAAAAATAAAGTGAAAAAAGGTTAGAAGCATTTCTTAATTGTATCTAAACTTCAGGTTCTTCTAGACTTTCAATATGGTTGACTGAATTTGGCTTTTATGGATCATTATATGCATAATTAAAATGACTCATTCCCTTTACTCGATAAGGATAGCTAAGGCGCCTTAATCCTAGGCTTATTGTAAGCTTGGCGAAACAAGTTTGATTTGAGCGACTAGTTCAAGATCTAGCTTTCTAAGATGTCCTAGTGATGTTGCTAAAACGCTATCGTAATATATTGGGATATGAACTTCAAGATATTAGAGCAGATAGCATTTCGAATCATTGTAGAGCCTCAATTAGTCAGAACGAATCGGTAATTTGAAGCTCCCATACTGAAATATGAGAGTGATTGGGTTAAAGAGTCACCACCAATTTGTTTTGGCTATAGGTGTGATCGATCACCTATTAAAACCATTCACTGAAGAGTTATGAAACTCTAAAGGAATGATTTTATAATCTGTGTCTACCAAAGATCTATAAAGTTAGGTTCGAGAGTCTGTTATACCATAAGTAAGAGCTTGATCCCTCTGGTGATGCTTAATACGTGGTCCCAACTAATCACAATATTCAAATTTGTTTTCCATGTTTCTATGGTATATAATCAATCATAATCCCTTTTCTTATTTCACTAAAATCCAACAAATATCACTAAAAATGTATCTCGAAACTCTTATCGGGACTAGCTTGCAATTACAATTGATTTAGAGAAAAAATCATTTAAGCAGGAAAAAATTTTGCAAAAATATTTGAATTTAAAATATTCTCCATTGACTCCATTTCTAGTATTTTTTATCAATTTTGATTCCATCCAAAAAAATTACGAAATACTACACTTGGACTATATTGAAGAAATCATAACTTTGAAAACAAGATTAAGAGATCAACTTTTATTTAATTCAACTTGGAAGCTTTAGTGTGAGCCACTAGGGATTTTTTATAAGATACACCTAGGCCTATTGACCAAATATAACTTCTAGAATCAATCTTGAGGCATCTGAATGCCTTGAAATAGTAGACACCAAACTCGGAGAAAACGAAAACTGGGACAACTTTGACCTTTCAATCTCTCTGAATTTATTTTGGATTATTCTATCACATAAAATCACCAAATTGAATTTTATAAATTTTGATTCATTATTCCTTAACATAAAATGCTAAAAAAAAGCCAAAAAATCATTTTGGCTATCATATAAATTTTTTATTTGGACACTATTGCATTGCACAACATGTCCTACCAGCCTGCTTTCGAGAATTTTTTCTTAATTTGTCAGGAATACCTATCGTACGAACTGTACGTGTTTGGAAAGATGATTCATTGTACCTTTATCTAAAAATATGAGAAAAATACACTAAAATGGTTATCAGCATAAAAATATTTCAGAATATTGATCAAGTACTAAAATAAGTCATGCGAACAGCTCAAGTTTCAGGATTTTTCTATATTCGTTCAATCCCAAAATCAAACATTTCAAAAGCTTAATATATAGCCCAATCAATGAAGATTATAGGAAAAAAATATAAAAAAAATTCATATGGTCTATGAGCTAATGAAAATATATCTTATTTATGGGTCTGCCATGTTGGACTGCAACAGTAGCTCTGACGTGATTGGTGATCATGAAGCATTTTGTCAAAATTTTAAAACACGTTTCTAGATGTTCGAACGTCCTGACCCAATAAACTCCATAATTGTCATATATGAGGAATTAACAAAGACTTTTAAATGCCAAGACCTCGAATTATGTTTTCGGACATTGGTGACTTGCTTTAGAGTCTTGCAAATGTCTCCGCTTTTATCGCTTTTATTCATTATTATTAATTCTTAACAAATGAGAGGCACACCAATGCCATTTACTTGTGTGCTGAAGCCAACAACCAAATTGACTCCAAACAACACAATTTAACTTAACCAAACATCATCCAATGACTCATATTAAAGTTCACTGAATTTAGACTTAACAAAACTTGTTTAAACACTTCAAAATATTTTTATTTGCTCCAAATAAGCTTTAATTTAAGCCATTTTATTTAACATCCCCAAGTTACTCATAAAAGTGGCTTATTACACAAAATCAAACTTTGATTCATCTGTTGATTAAGTGAACCAAAGCTTGCCTTTGGAGGATCTTTTAAGAGAGCAAGGTTTCACACAACTTAAACATCTAAATATGCATTTAATCAAACGCAGAATACTAACCTATGATTCTAGCAACTAATCACCCACAAAACCTTTTCAAGCTCAAATTCAACATGGTCGAATCTACCTAGAAACAATCATGCTCATCTAAACATCAGTTCTCATCATATTCTCATTAATTAACTATCAAACACAAGAAAAAAAAGCTTGGATTCAATTCAGTCAACCTGATTAAAAATCAAAGCTTGCTTTTAAATATTTAAGCTCTACAATTAAACAAGGAAGCTTATAAATTTATTCAATTAAGCATAAATTTCAGCTTACCTAAGTTCAACTCAACTTAATTCATCTAGGTCTCATCATTTAAGCATTAATTATGCAAAGCCTAATCAAGCTCATATTATTTCACTGTGGCTGAACCTAGCTAAGGATTTTCTAGCTTATTCGAATGGTCAGACAAGTTCAAAAACCTATGATTTCATCATTTAGCACTAGATTCAAGCTTTATTTATTTAGATTTTAGCTCAAATTAGTAAGATTAAGCAAGATTAAATAAATTAAGCTTAAGATTCTATGAATCTAAGTTAACCAAACTATAGATCAAGCTTTTAAAGGTGTTCAAACATCACATTAAGCTAAAGAATCATGTTTTCATCATCTAAACTTCAAAATTTCATCTCAATATCATCAAATCTTATTTCAACTAAACTTGGATCATTAAAATCCTAAGAAATAAGGTTGGTCAAAACTTTGATCTGAAGATCTCATCTAGTTCAAACATTTGATCTTGCTTATTAATCATGATTCAAGCTAGTTTTCTACAATTAATCGTAAGATCATGCTTCAAACAACAAAAAATAAATGAATCATAGCTCAAATCAAGGGCAAGCGATAGATCATCATGAATCATGAAGGCCAAATCAAGTAAAACAAGGAAACACCATGGTTGAAACATGTATAAGCATCAAGAAACATGAATTGATCACTAAAATCATAAATTGAATTAAATTTAAAAAGAAAAGTTACATATTATACCTATTCCAAGCTAGATCTCTCCTAAAGGTGATAAGAGCTTGACAAAAAAAAGAATATTCTGAATTTTCTAAAATTTGCTAAGTGTTTAAGAGTCCTCAATTTATGGCTAATCACCCTTATTTATAGGCTTAAGTTGGTTATCTAAGCTTTAATCACCCTAGAGTGATCTTAGCTTAATCACTAACTTCCTAAATAACTTAGCAAAAATTACATTAGTGCCATTAATGGATGGATGAAAAAAATTAGCATATTTACACATGTTGAATTTAACCAAGGCTAAATTCCTACACTAGTTTTGTACAAATTTTTATGCCATTTAATTGATCATTATTTGTCTATGTAATAGTGCAATTAAATGTTCCATCCTACAGCAAAATATTTCCTAATGACTTTCTTCAAAAAAATATAAAATTTTCTATCTCGAACATCTTGGATTAAGCCCTTAAGAATTCGAAAAGTCCTTTCATGACTTGGTTTTGATTCCACCTTTATGACCTAAAGTTCATGTTTAGTTTCATTTAAGTGTAAACAATTTCAAAATCTACCTCTAGGCTAAAAGTAAAACTTTTTATAGTTAACTTTGCCTACAGTTAACTTTTATTACTATATTGACTTTTGATTATGACTTTTAAATCAAGTCTCTTTTTCACTCAAATGTCATCAATAACCAAATAACCACTCTAATCATCTCAAGAGAGTCCTACCAGCCAACTTTTGTCATTCTCAAACTTCCTAGACTCAAGTATCTATTTTCCAAATCTGGCAATTACCCCCAAATCAAGCACTTAAGCTTAGATTCCTTATTTTGTTAAACTATGCTCATAGCAACCAACCAACACTTCAGTTGGACTTTTCTATAATGTATAACTCATTTGAGAGGATCTAAAACTAGGAACTTCATCTAAGCCCTAAGATCGAGAAAAAAAAATCAATTAAGGGCCTAGATAAAATAAGGCGTTTAAAGCATTATGATGAATGCATACAAGACATCTTATGCTTTAAATGGCAAAAATTTTAGCTTAAGAGGTAGTGTCTTGGACACTAAAATTAACAAAAAAAAAAAGAGAGAAAAAATAATGAAATGAAATGAAATTAAAATAGATCAAACAAATAGATTACTTAAAATGAAAGAGAATGTGTGCTTGTCATGAAATGATGTAACAATAACCTAAAATAATGTATATGTTAGTACCCATATATACATAATAGTATAATAACATATAATAGTAAATAACAATATAAATTAGGAGTTAAACATATGTAGATATACTTATATATAATGTCAACATAAAATAAAGTAATATAGTAGTAATTATATATATATCCACGTATATATACACACACACATATATATACAATAAAATGCAAAAATTAAGTTGTAACAAACGTAAAGTGAATAAATTTAAATTTGCAAGAAAATAAATTGCATAAACTAAAATTACGAGAAAATTGCGAGAAAATAAATTGCTTAATTTAAATTGCAAGAATGTAAATTGCATAAATTAAATTGTAAGAAAGTAACTTAACTACATGACAATATTTTCATTTTTTTTTGCTCTTGCTTGGCCCCTAAAGAAAAGGTTGGAAAACTTTTAGCTCAAGCTATCAACTAAGACTAAACTTAAGATCATCAAGTTTTTATGTTGTATTAAATTAAACAAACCAACAAGAAATTAAATGGAAGGGGATTTTAGCTCTTGCCCAGCCATTAAGATGGTTGGAAAACTATTAAGCTTAAGTTGTCACCTAAGTTAATGATTTAAGATCATCATGCCTTTAATTGCTTATAAATTAAATAACTAATAAGAAATTAAATGGAATAAATTTTTGCTCCTTACTTGGACATTAAAAGGGCCAAAGCAACCTTTAAGCTCAACACCAATCCCTTAAGTGGATGGCTTAGGATCATCAAGCTTGTAAAAAATAAATTGCAATGAATTAAAATGAAGAAAAAAATGGTAGAAATCTACCATAGAAAAAAATTTCAAGAACTTCCTCTTATTTGATTTTTTTTTTTCTTTTACTCTTTTTTTCTTTCCTTTCCTTTTCTTTTTCAAATGCTCTAACACTCTCTTTTTCTAATCTTCTCCCAAAACTTTTTTTTTCAATAGATACTAATGTTTGCTTTATATAATGGAGGGAAGTTCGGCCAGCTTGGGAAAGCTTGGCCATACCCCTGCCAAATTTATTTATTATTTATTTTTCTTTCATATAAAAGTATATTACCATTATTATTATCTCATTTCAACACTTTTCCTTACGTTAAGCTTACAAACAATTAATGCATGTCTCATCCATGTAAGAAAAATCTAATCAACTTTTCTTCTTATCTAAAAAAAATATTTAACTTAAATAACAATAATTATCTTATACACACCATGCTTCAAAAACATTCTATCTAATGGTGTTTGATGTGATGGAAAATTTAAACTTTGATCTAATGGCCAAAAATGTATTTGAACATTCAACCAAAAATTTGATTGCATGGAAAAAATTTGACAAGTAAAAAATAATAAAAAATGCCACATGTACTTATATAGCTCATGAATTAAAAAGCAAAAACGATCCAAGGGTTACTAATGGATTTGACTAGTCAAAAATTGCTCTAATGGTTGGCAACATATTGGAATATTAATTTTAATTTTAATTGGTTGAATAATGAGTCAAAAAGTCAAATTTGATTTTTATTTGATTATAAAAAGTCCACTTGTAACTCCTACATGTAAAAAGTTTTTCGTTGGAAATTTTTCATGTAATTTTTACAAGGTTAAAATGTATTTTCATATAAAATTTTAATTTAAAAAGTCATAGGTGAAAATTTTAGTTAGAAATTCCATATATGGAAATTTAATTATAAATTCCATAGGTAAAAATTTTCACTTATGAAAATTAATTTAAATTTTGAATGCAAAAGATAAATAGAGAAAAAAAGAAATGTTCCTTGAAAAAGAAAATTCCAAGCTCCAGAGAAAATTTGTTTGACAACTTAATGCCTTGTGATATAAATGCTAATACAAAATTTTTCCAAAATCTTTGATTTTTCAAAAAGAGTATTGGCATAAATACTGCATGGGTATCAGTAACAATATATGATGATTTACTTATGAAGTTCACAAAAAAAGGACTCAAAATTTCTCAAAAGATAAAATTAAATCAGGGATAAAAATAATACCCTAATTTCATGGAAAAGAAAACAATTAAAAATTAACTTTTCTCTTCGAAGTTGTTCTTTTTTAATCAAATTTGCTCTCTGAGCATCGTGGAATAGCGCTTTTTGGCCATATAAGCAAGTAGTCATGTTAACACAACTAAGTAGGTGTTAGAAAGGCTTGGTTTACACAGAGGAGGTCATCCCCCTACTAGACAGCCACAGTTGGTTTTCAATCTCTGCTATTTAAAATCCTTGGAGAGAGGGGCTAGACGAAATTAAGTGTCTACAATCGCTAAGAAAAAAATTAGTTTGATACAACTACTAGGCAATGAATCAGAAAACATAAATGTGAAATTAATAGGCTTTTCCTTAGCCATTCATGTTAATCCACTTAAACTTGATTGCTTTCCTAGTATGCTCTAATAAGTAATCATGGCCATTGGATATATGCTAATATTGCAACATCAATAAAACGTCTTCTCCATGACATAGTTCTAAGTCATAAAGGGTACAAATGTTAATTTGAAATTTACATTATTCATGTAATGACAAAAATAAAGATCCATTTGGTTTCTTATTCAATTAGGTTTGGAAGAGCACACAAACTGTGACATGTATGCTACGGTGAAACTCCTACTAAAGGCATGTTATCTTTCACCATACAATCTTAGCATAGATATTTCTAGAAACACCTAACTTGAGAATCCTAAAATGATTGCATCAATACAACATACCTTTAAAAACTTACATCATATTATTCAAGTTTTATGGTGATGCTAAACATTTCCAACTTTGATTAATAGTAATAATCGCACCTTGGTCACCTACTAAGGCAACAATAAAAGATTATTAATTTTTTACCAACTAAAAGCTAACAAGATTAGTTAACACCTCATTGCTAGCACTAAAATGATCACATGTCTCTGCCTACATGTCTCAAAACATCAAGGTGATCATATGGGTAAGAGGACCAACCTAAGCTTGGTGGTATTTTACACTAAGAATATCATAAAATGCACTAATTTAAATTAAATAATTTAAAAGAAAGATAAAATATATCTCATCATTAAAAATTTATGCAAATTTTCATCCAAATCAAATCTTACGTAGACCTAAATACTCCAATCATGTTTAAAAAAAAAAAATCATAAGGAAGCGGTTAAGTGAAATGGTCTGTAACCATGTCTTTAATAAAATATAACTAAGGAAATTTTTGGTGCACTGATATCTTTTATAAGGAGATACTTCTTCTTAATGTGTTTGGATTTACCATGATATTTAGGATTATTTGCAGAACCTATAGTAGTTATGTTGTCACAATGTATTACAACAACCATATTAGCATGTGTAGTGAGGCTTAAGCTCTTTAAGAATCCAACCAAAGAGCTTTTTGTGCTGTTATGGTCCAAGCAATATACTCTGACTCCATGGATAAAAAAAGTAAGTTTGCCTTTTACTACACTAATAAATTGTCACCTTTTAATATGAAAGCATAATCTGATGTGTAATCATACTTGTCTTTATCTACACCACCATCAACATTAGTACATGCAATCAATTTAAAACTAATTCTATTATAACAAATTCATAATTCCTTCAAAGTATTTAAAAAAATACCTTGGATAGTAATCCAATGAATATCTTCAAGATTGCTTTGATATCTATTAGCCATTACAACAAAAAAATAAATGCCTTGTCTAGCACACATCATACCATATATTAATGAACTGGTTACTTTACCAGAAGCAATTTTGGTTGTTTGCTTATTTTCTTTTCTTATTTTGGGCATTAATTAATACTAAGAATTTGATACTTTATGTGATGTCTATGAATTTAGCGTTGTTAGCTATATAAGCTTTGAATTGATATCGGTTTTGATATAACAAAAACTTAAGCTTAATTAGTTCAACTTAGTATTTTTTTTCTTTGAATCATTTTGAAATAATTGGGAAAATACTAAAATGTTTCAGCTCATGATAAGAAGGTTTGCCTCCAACAATTCCATGAAGGAAAATTGATCATGAGAAAAATTTTTCCCATTTAAAAAGATGCTTGAGACAAATGGGCTCCAAATTAGGAAGGAATGTATTGGTTAAAAGGGCATTTTCTGGAAAAGCACTCATTTTCAGATATGGATGGAGAAGACCTATTAAATCTTGTCAATGCTGATAGTTTGAAAAAATATTATGCATACAAACAAAACAAAAAAGCAAATAAAATATATGAATGAAAACTCGAAAGGGCATTCAAATTAAATGAACACTTCGGATGAAAACCAGCAAGTGCATCTGAAAAAAAGGAAAAAAAAGAAAACCTCAAGTTGAAAACCCAAAATGGTGGCTTGAGCTCCAAAAAGGACAAAGTATTGCCAATAGGTTAAGATCGAAAAAAAAGGCATGGTTTTAAGGGGTCCTTAGAAATTTTGGCTAATATCAATACAAAGGTCCCATTCACAAAATATCTCTAGGGAAAGTCACTTATCTGATATCTAGGATGTATACAAGTGCCAAATTTTATTATTGTATCATTTTCTATAATCCTTGACATCATAGCTTTTGAATGCAAACATTTTCCTTCCATTGCCTCCATTTCTTGCCATAATGTTTGCTATTTTAATAAAATGATGAATAGAAAATTTAATTAAAAAGACACAAAAAGATTTCTTAGTACTACCTAGGGAAAGGTTTAAAGACTATAAGGAATCTGAATTGCATCCCAAGGCTTTGATGTGTTTTCTAAAGAAGGTAATAGCATTATTCCTAAAGAAGAAAAGAAACAGATATAGTTCTAACCAATTCTTAAAGAAAAGGACATCTCGAAAGACATTTTCTAAAGATACATTTAAAAAAAAAAAATCTCAGATGATTGACCAAGATAATTACTACAGACAAGATAAATGTGTTAAAATTCTAACCTATCGCACTCATGTAGGCATATCGATAGGAAATATGCATTTCAAGTGTTCTCTTTGACATTTATCTTTATAATTTAGAGGCAACTCACTTCGTAAACGGCAAATGATCAAGTGTATACCTTTCTCTATTAAATCTAAACCTGTATCCTTTCAAATAGGTTGAAAGTCAAATTTGTATCTTTTTGAATAAGTCAAAAAATGAACCTATATCATTCTAAATAGATCAAAAGTCAAACTTGTATCCTTTCAAACAATTTAAAAAGCTAAACCTGGATTCTTTTAAATAGGCTTAAACTTGTATTATTTTTAAATAAGTCAAACTTATATCATCCTGAACAAGTCAAAGGTGTTCATCCAATATCCTACAAAGCAAGTTAAGAGTCAAACCCATTTCTTTTTGAGCAAGTAAAACTTAGGAATTACTGCCCAAGCCTTTTTTGTTTCAATTTAAGCTGGTTAATTTTTCTCTTACCAAAAAAGCTAGACAAATTATCTCTTTGGTCTTAGCCCTATCCATGGTTTTCAGTAATGGCCAAAAAAAGGCAACTGTAGACACTTAATTCTATCTGGTTCCCTTTTCAGGCAAATTATGCTCAATCCGAGACCCTAGAGAAATGCACCTCTCTCTTCCTCAATCAGTTTTTGACTTCTTAAAACCTAATTGGAAGGTTTGGAATGCCTGAGGACTAAATTAAACAAATAAAAGCACTTGGAAAGTCAAAAAATGTCATTTTCGTGAAATTCATGAAAATGTATGAATGCATTTCAAATACAATAAAACTAACATAATCAACTAATCCTTAACTCTTGATCTGCAGATGTTATCTAAGAACGCCTAAAGTAGACGTATATAAAAATGTCAACTAACTAGCCTTTTCTTGGATGATAGAGGGTGTGGTCATGTTTTCTCTTGATCAAACCCAGTTTGTATGGCTTAATTCTTCTTCAGACACCTTGTGCCAATAGGTACATAATCTGATAAAAAACCCTAGAGTGGCACAATGGTTTTACCTGAATCCTAAGCTATTGCTTTTTATTTATATCAGGTAATATGGTGGCCTTAATCTTATTATTTTAATCTAGTTAAAATAATTATTTTTACTTCCTCTTTAAAACCCCCTGGCCGCATACCCTAGTGCGAGTTTCCTCCAGGTTTTAGCCAAACCTTAATGCATTTAGACATTATATTTGGCTTGATATATTTTAAAGAGTTTAAGATATTTAATCTGAATTCTTAATTTAATGATAATTAAACTGTCAACTTTATTTAACAAGATAATTTTCCATAACTTAAATTCTAGTTCAAAATAAAATCATGGCAACTTTATTTGAATAGAATAATTATGTAATAATTATCAAAATAAAATTAACTATAGTAAAATAATTATTTAACCGCGGATTAAAATAATGAATAAAAATAATTTTTTCCTTAAAAATTTATTTAGAATATTATTTATAGTTAATTTATAAATAAATATTTAAAAATAATTTTATAAATACCAAATTAATTATGTGAATAATTAATTTTCCTATATCTATTTAATTAAAATAAATTTTTTTATTTACCAACAGATAAATATTATTAATTTAAATTACTAATTCTTGTCTTAAATAAATATTTACTCAAATTAATTATATATCCTAAATAAAGAATACCAAAATAATTTTTATTATTTACTGAAGAAAACTCCTACACCTCTAATAAAAAGTATAGTTGATGCACTCCTTTACCATATTAAGAATCTTTCAACTTTGGGTAATCTGATTAAAAACCATCCATTAAGGAATTATGTTGAGTTAACAAAAAAGCAATCAGACATATATAAGTAGGCTCCAATAATATATGTATTTAATATTCTATACCAAATAAATAATCACATAATCATTAATCTCAGAGTCATACCACTAAAGACCTAAGACTACAATCTTAATTATATACCATATTTTGTAGGCTTTATAAATAGCCTTTTAGTCTAATGACTTTGTCATTTGTATAATACCTTCATATGATATCCAAGATCAACTTAAGGTTAAAATTTGTTTTACCTACTTGATCACTTTATCTTAATGTTCTGTTATATTCTCTGTGTAAAAATGATCATTCATCACATGTGAACAATTTATCATTTGATATACAAATGATCAAGGCCTCGTCCATTTTCACTAGTTTGCATGATGCGTTGTAAGAGGATAACCTTAACTCTTTATAAGAGCTATGATACCATATCTATAAGTAAAGCTCTTATTGATTATAAGTCATGAACCCAACAAACCGATCTAGTACTTTACTACTTCTACTCGTTTTAGCCTTTGGAACATTAACGTATAAAAGTTACAAACATAGAGTTAATTACTTACTTCAGATTTAGGTAATTACACAATGAAGATCAAAACTGAATTAATCTAAGTAAATAGATTTATTAATAGACTAATTGTACTTTGGTCCAGTCTAATATATCACCACGTTTACGCAACACATCTATGCCTTTGCTTAGGAGTTAACTTGCTCTAAACGGTCAAGACAAACCAACCCCTAATTGGATTTGGACAACATAATAGTGTTCATATGAATTAATTACTCATATTAACCCCATAGACTACTACTTTTTAATTTAGACTACTTACCTTATAATGTTGTCTTCCTGTATATAAAGTCCGTTATATGCAACATACTAATGGTATAAAACATAAGTAGTCAATGAGCCATATTCGCTGATGTTTACTTTAAGATGTAAATTAAACGACGATGGAATAACAATGAGATAATGAGAAACCTTAAATATATAAATATGAATAATCAATTCAAACTTAAGGAATACATCATAAGGTCTTTAATGATTAAGGCATTCTTAATAGTTTTGGTCCTCCCAAGACCTAGGGATATAATTGTATTGATACAAGTACAGAATGTATCAATACAATACGCTTTGTATTGATACAATGTCAGGTATTCATGATTTTCATGATTTAAAAAGTATTTTTATCGATTCAACTCAAAATGTACGGGGTCTGCATGATATTTTCAGCACGAAAAAGATTTTTTCACCCATGTTTGCATACATTTCACCTTTCTAATGGCCTTGGATTGCCTCATAATTAGGAAAAAAGTCTTTCACTAGCATTTCCACTTTAAAATAAAAAGATTTATGAAATTTAAGAGCACCCACATAACTCACACCATTAGAGCTTAAATGAACTAAAATATAGGAGTTTAACGCTTTAACTATGTTTAGGAACTAAATGACAATTATTTTGGTTGAAATATAAAAGGGTGCTATTTTGGTTAAAGTTAAAAGCTCTTTCTTGCATAAAACCGACATATGGCCATATTAAATGGGAGTTTCTCTTTAAGGGCATGCAACTAAGATTGTCCACTAAACTCAGTTGAAACCATGCCCTATTTAGAAGGATTTTAGCTGTCAATTAGATCACCAAATGGGTTAGATGGTTTACTCAGAAGCAAGCTGAAATGAGCTGTCAAGATATTAATAGGAGTGCATAGGTATAAGATACAATAAATCAAGAAGGGTTTTAAACCCTTTTGGACATTCATGTGATGAAATCCCACTAGTTTTCAGCCGATCTTAGGCAATAACAAAAAGAAAAAGCAAAAAAGAGTGAAAAAAAGAAGAGAAAAAGAAAGAAAGGAAAAGTAATTGCTTTAAGTTTTTGCATAAGGTTGTTTTTCTTTTTCTCTTTACTTTCATTTTAGATTTTTTCTTCCCCTTTAAGTAAGCTTGAGGATCTAAGCCATGCTTAGGTGATGATTTAAGTTAAGATGTAAACACTAAGTTATAGCCAAATCCTTGAGATGCGACCTCTAAATGTTATATTTGGTTTTTCTTTAATGATTTTGGTTAAAAGTTTCTAAAAAATCATTTTTTTTGTCAGGAAAATTTGTTTTCCAAATGTATTATATTGACTTTTTTAGGTTTTATGAAGCTTTCATCAAGTTTTTGTCATGTTTTGACTTTGCTTTTACTCTTTATGTTATTCATATCTCATGTTATGTATGACATGTGCATTTTATATCATTTCTATGCTTTATGATCATGATTCACATGTCCATGCATTTTCCATAAAAATATAATAATTATTCCAACATCTCTATGCATGTTAACAAATTCATGTGTGCTCATGTTAGTAGGCTAATTTGTACTTAAAAATCATGCATAATGCCATTTTTGTATGTTTGATTAGTAGATAACATGTTTATGGGTGCATTTCAAATGGTAGAAGTTTAAAAAGACCATTTTACAAATTTTTTGATAATGTTTTTATGCATATTAAATATTACTATTCCATTCCATGCATATTTAGCACCATTTTAATAATTTTTCATGATTGAAAGGTTACTATATAATTTCATGCATTTTAGCACCATTGTAGACACCCTATTTTATCAAGGTCCTTAATTGATTTTTCTCAATTTTAGAGGTTAATTGTATTTTTCTTAGTTTGGATTCTCTTGGATGAATTATTGATAAAAGAAAAGTCTAAGAAAGGTTTTAGAATGTTTCCATGGGTTTAGTTTAATGAAATATAGCATTTGAGCTTAATTATCTAATTTAAAGGGTAAACGC
>JBBYHO010098901.1:89242-109820 GCA_038382025.1 Adansonia gregorii | reverse complement strand
TAAACACAAGCTAATTAAGCTTAAGTTTTAGTTATATCAAAACTGAGATTAATTCAAAGCTAATATAGCTAACACCAAGCATCTTATTAGTCATTTTCCTTCATTTTTATTTAAATCTACTTTTACGACTGATATCATAGTCAAATTTCCCATTTTTAGGGATTTTTTTGGAATTTTTTGTTAAATTTGAGAAATTGATATTTGTATATTTTTACCGATACCTATGTAGTATTTTGCTGATATGCACTTCAAAAAATTAAAAATATTCAATGAAAAAAATTATGTTGGCATTTTACACAATAAGGTGTCAAGATGCTCATTTTTGTAATTAATTTTGAATATTTTTTACAATATCGCGAGTATTATCTTCTTGAAATTTTTTTGATAAAATTACTTTAAATTTTGAATTTTGGACTTTCTTCTTTATCATTTTATAAATTAATAATTTGAATAATATATTTTACTCAATTCATTTTATATAACTTTTAATATATTTTTTTAAAATTTTTTTGACTCTAGAATACGAATTTTCCATTGTCTGTAAAATTTTTTATGTAATTTTCTTGAGTTTTGAATTTTAAAATTATATAAATACTTACAATCAACTACCATTAAATCAATTTTTAAAAATTCATTTATTTTTTTTATGAATTTTACATTTTCAACATTTTTTCAAAATATGAAGTTTTCTACTCTCTAAATTTTTTTGAGAAGATTTTTCTTATTTTATAATTTTTTAAAAAATGCTTCAATTATTATTATTTAATTTATATTAAATCAGTTTAGAAAAATTCTTTTTATTTTTATCAGTTTTGCATTTTTCTTTTGAAATTCCTTTATTTTCAAAATATAAAGTTTTTTTATTTCGTAAGTTTTGGGGAAGATTTTTCTTACTTTATAATTTTTAAAATTCTTCAAATATTATTATTCAATCTATATTAAATCAATTTCAAAAAATTCAATTTATTTTATAAGTTTTAGAATTTTCTTTATTACTAAGACACGAAGTTTTTTACTCGTAATTTTTTTGGTAAGATTTTTCTGAGTTTATAATTTTTAAAATTCTGCAAATATTATTATTTAAATCATATTAAATCATTTTGAAAATTTTAAATTATTTTATAGGTTTTTCATTTTCTTACATAAAATAATTTTTTCGGTAAAGGTTTTTTCTCGTAAAATAACACAAGTTTGTCACTTTTAATTTTTTTTGTAAATTAAAAAAATTATTTTATTATTATTAGATTAAATTAAATTAATTATGTAAAATTTTATTTCAAACACATATTTTTTAATTTTTACAATTTAGTCTTTCAAGTTAATTTTTACGGTATAATTTTGCAAATATTACAAATATCTTATAAAATCTCTATAAATGGATAATGTCATGTATGACATAAACTGTTAAATGAAAAAAGCAATTAATTGACATCAAATCAAAATCAAATAACATCAAATTAAATTAATATAAAATAAAATAAAAGAAACAAAAGAATTTGGTAGAATGGGGGAGGCCAACAGCCAAAGAGTTTCTTCTTCATCATTTGGCAGATCCTCTCTCTAAAAAAAAAAAAAGAAAGAAAGCTTTCAGTTGTGGATAAAGCAACATTATTTTTTTTCTTGGAAAACCATGATATGAGCATATTTACAAGAAACTAACATGTACTAAAAGTTCTTTTCCTATTAATTTTACATCCACCAAAATCCGCATCGGAATTAGCATGTAAAACAAAGGATAATTCTTTTGGATACCATAAGACTAGATTTGGAGTATCTCTAGGATATCTAAAGATTCTTTTCATGGCAATTAGATGTGACTCTCGTGGTGATGATTAGTATCTAGCACATAGGCATATACTAAACATTATGTCAGGTCTACTTGCGGTAAGATATGGCAATGAACCTATCATAGACCTATAAAGTTTAGAGTCAATGATTTTACCTCCTTCATCCTTTTCAAGCTTTGGTAAAGTACTTATAGGTGTGGAGCAAGGCTTTGTTTCATCCATTTTGAACCTCTTGAGTAATTCCTTAGTGTACTTTGCTTGATTGATGAAGATGCCATCTTTAGTTTGTTTAATTTGTAGCCCCAAGAATAATGTTAATTCTCCCATCATGCTTATCTCGAACTCACCTTACATTAACTTAGAAAATTCTTGACAAAGAGATTCATTGGAACAACCAAAGATAATATCATCAACATAAACTTGAATCACTAAAATTTCCTTGTCTTTTACTTTCATAAATAGAGATTTGTTAACATTGCCTCTATTAAAACTTTTTTCAATTAAAAATTTTGAGAGTCTTTCATACCATGCCCTAGATGCTTGCTTTAGTCCATATAAAGCTTTTGAAAGTTTAAAAACATGATCAGAAAAATAAGGATTTTCAAAACTGGGAGTTGCTCAACATAAACTTCCTTATTAATGAATCTAGTTAAAAAAGCACTTTTGACATCCATTTGATATAACTTGAAATTGTTGAAACATGCCAAAGCTAGTAGTATTCTAGTGGCCTCTAGTCTAGCTACTCGGGCATAAGTTTTATTATAATCAATTCCTTTTTCTTGACTATATCCTTTAGCTAATAATCCAGCCTTATTCCTAATTATTGTTCCATTCTCGTCAAGTTGGTTCCTAAAAGCCCATTTACTACCTATAATGGGATAATTACTAGGTTTCTCAACTAAGTTCCAAACTTTGCTTCTTTCAAATTGGCTTAACTCTTCTTGCATAGCCATGATCCATTTATCATCTTTTAGAGCCTCATCTAAATTTTTGGTTTAATTTATGAAAGAAAGGCTACGTAATTGTATGTATTTCTAAAGGATGATCTAGTTCTTACCCTTCACTTAGGATCGCCAATTATCTTACCTTCTTTGACATAAGTCAACCCTCTAGGATGTTTTTTTCTCTTTCTACTTGAGTTAGCTCATGTAGTTTTCCCTCTTTTGGATCTTCTTGATTTTGCATTGCTTGTCCTTGCTTCTTATGTGATGTTTGTTCTTGGTAAATCTCTACATCATCATTACCAAAAGACACTTTTCTCAAGGTTGAGGTAGCTTCATCAAATATAACATGTATTAACTCTTTAACAACTAAAGTTCTCTTATTAAACACTCTATAAGCTTTGAAATTTATTGAATAATGAAGAAAAATTCCTTCATCACTTTTTGCATCAAATTTACCAAGATTATCCTTTCCATATTTAATACAAAATATTTACATCTGAAAGGATAAAAGTAGCTAATGTTAGGTTTTCTTCCTTGAAAAAGTTTATATGAAGTTTTCTTTAGGATTGACCTAACCATGGCCCTATTTATAGCATAGCAAGAAGTATTAATGGCTTTCCCCAAAAATATCTTGGTAATTATTTTCGTAAAGCATGGTTCTAGCCAATTTCTCTAAGGTTCTATTTTTTCTTTCAACAACTTCATCTTGTTGAGGAGTTCTAGGTGCCGAGAAGTTATGCGTAATACCATTTTCATTGTAAAATTCATCAAAACCAAGGTTTTCAAATTCTTTTCCATGATCACTTCTTACACTTGATATAGAATAACCTTTTTCATTTTGGATAATTTTGCATAAAGTAATGAATTTTTCTAGGGCTTCATCTTTAGAGTGTAAGAAAAAAACCCGAGTAAACCTAGAGTAGACATCTACAATAACAAATCCATATTGTTTACCTCCTAAGCTTAATGTCCTAGTAGGACCAAAAAGATCAATATGAATAAGTTGTAATACTTTAGTAGTTGAGACAATATTAATTGGTTTGAATGAAGCTTTTCTATGTTTGCCTTAGACACATGCATCACATATTCTATCATTATCAAATTTCATTTTTGGCAATCCAACAACAAGGTCTTTTCTAGATAGTTTGGAAATTACATTCATACCATCATGTCCCAATTTTCTATGCCACAACCAATGGAATTCATCATTATTAGCAATGAAACAAACATTTTGAGAAGATAAGTCATCTAGATGCACAACATAAACATTTCCTTCTCTATGTCCTACAAAAACAATTTTATTTGTCTTAACATCAATGACTTGACAATTTATTGATTCAAAAATAACTTTCATGCCTTTATCACACAATTGGCTAATACTAAGGAGATTATGTTTGAAACCTTTGATAATAGAACATTTTCAATGTTGGATGAAGAATTGTTACCTATGGTTCTAATACCTTTAATTTGTCCTTTTAAGTTATCACCAAAAGTAACACTTCCAGAACAAAAAAAAACCACTAAAAAAAATTATTCGATTTTCATGTTTTTTCATGTAAATTATTGTGCTAATTTTTATTTGTTTTGTTACTCTTATTTAAATTTCTTCCTTTTAGCAAAAATATTGTTATATAGCTATTTTTCTAGATAACTTTCATGTTGATTTATCCATTATTTATGTTGATTTTATGTATATTTTAGCTTGGTAAAAATTACGACATGTATATATGGTGATATTTATTCAAATATGTGATGAAAAACATTATTTTTGGTTCAAAAATATTCTAATCGAAAATTTTTGTTACCTTGACTAATTTTTAATGATTGATTTCATGAAATTTAGGATTATTTTGTAATATTTGAAACTTTTAGGGGCCTAAAAGTAATTTTCCCAAAATTTTGAGGTCTTAGAAGGTTGATTTTAAGCTTACTTGAATTTGATTATGATGATTTTGTGATGGTTTTATTTTATTTAATTTATTTTGTAAAGATGATAATCTTATAGACTAATTATAATTTTTTTGTGGCCATCCAAGCTTGGCCAATTGCTTATGAATGTGTTTTTTACTTAGTTTAACGTATTTGAAGTGTTTTTGTACTTAGTTTACATATTTGAATGTGTTTTATGCATCTTATACCATTTTGAAGCCATTTTGTAATTTTAAAAAGCTTAAAGACTATTTTCCAAAATATGGAAAAATTGTTTTGTGGCCATAAGTATTTGGTCGGATCATTTTCATGATTTTTGGTGTGGTTTTTATGAGTTTTCATGATTTGTTTTGTGTTAATTTATGATTTTCTATTATGTAGGGACTAAATTGTAAAAACGAAAAATTTTGTTTCAAGGCCATTCATGCTTGCCTGATGGCTTGTGCATACTTACTGAAGTGTTTTCATGCTTATTTTGATATGTATGAATATGTTTTATGTATTTTATCCATTTTGTGGCTTTTTGTAATTTTTAAAAGTTTAAAGACTTATTTGTAAAATTATAAAATTATTATTCTAAGGCCATAGATACTTGGCCGACCTTATTATATGATTTTTGCATAACTTCCATAATTTTTTGTGATGTATTTTGTATTTAATTTTGATTTTATTTTTTATAGGGATTAAATTGTAAAGTTTACAAAGTTTACAGTTCAGGGACCATTTAGAAGAATTTTACATTTCTGAGTTAAAATCATATTTTTGACATTTTAAGAATATTCTTGTGGTCTTCTATAAGGGTGTAAAATTATTAAAACTTTTCGTATTATTTTGATTCTTCGTTAGGGTATAAAATTCAATTTTGAAAAGTTAAGGGACCTATTAGTAATTTTTGCATTTTAGGTCTACTTGATGTTTAAGTTACCGATGGAGGGTATAATAGTCATTTCATGTCTTTTTTGAGTCCTCTAGGTTATCGAGATTGTTATAGGTCAAAGGTATACCTTAGGGCATTTTGGCAAATATTCTAAGTAAAGTCTTATGTGATCATCGGGATACTTCTATGTTAAAAGAGTATAGTACGAGTAGGTTCATTTATTTAAGATGTCATCGAGCCTTTTAGGTTATCAGGATAATTATAAGTTAAAGGTACACCTTAGATGTATTTTAGTAATTTTCCTAGAACCAAGTCTTATGTGATCACCTAAAGACTTCTATGTTTAAGGTGTACAGTAGAGGTAGGTTCATTTATTTATGATGTCATCAAGCCCTTTAGGTTACCAAGATACTTATAGTTAGATGGTATACCTTAAAGGTATTTTAGTAATTTACCCTAAAATGAAATCCTTTACGATCATGAAGATATATGTCGAAGATGTGTAATAGGGATAGGTTTATTCTTTATTGAGTTATCCAGCTGTCTAGGTTATTAGGATACTTAGATGTCGAAGGTAGACCTAATGAACATTTGAGTAATTTACGTTAAAACCAAATCCTATGTAATCGCCAAGATACTTCTACGTCAAAGGCGTACAGTAGGAATAGGTTCATATATTTATGAAGTTTTAAAATCTTTATGGTACCAGAATACGTATATGTCAAAAGTACTCATTAGGGATATTTCATTAATTTATTTTAGAATAGAGTCTTTTAGAGCCACAAGGATACTTTTAGGTCAAAGGTTTAATTTAAAGGACATACTGGTCATATCGACTGCATTCAGGTCCTTAGAATCGAGTTTAGTACATTATCTAAATTGAGTCTTAAGATAATTTTTAAATATTATTAATAAAATTAGAATTTTTGCAAATCAAGTCTTTGTCTTTGATGTTAAAATAGTACATAAAATTTCTCCTAGCATATAAGAAGGGTTCTATAGATTATTTTAAAAGCAAGATATCCTTTTAAAAATGAAAATCGAGATTTTTTAAATTTTTTTTTAAAAAATAAAACCCTTTGTATTCCTTTGGCCCTCTAGTGAGGTGTAAAAGATATTTTAATTTTAAAAATCTTTCGTATTCCACTGGCTCTCCAGCGGTGTACGATAGAGAGTGATAAAAGCTTTCATGTTTTTTTGGTTATTGGGAAAGGTACAAAAGATATGTATTTTTCAAAACTATTAAAAACCCAATTTTCTTATTCGAAATAATAAATTTTTTTCATAAAATTTTATTTTAAATATAGAAATTATAATTAAATATCAAATATTGAAATTGAATAAAAATTAAAATTTTTGCTAACACATAATTAATACGGTATGGACTGCTAGGCATTATGAAAAGGTTGATCCTTGTGACTATAGCTGACTCTTAGGCCCTTTCATGCAATCTCTAGAATGTGCACATACTTCGAAGTTTGTTTTTAAGATTTTGTTACCCCAGAAATATAAATTTCGACAAGTGTCCAATCTCACTTGGCTTAAAAAGATTGGTGGCAACTCCAAATAAGTGGTCCTTTCGTAACGATAATTTAAAGTTAAGTCAACTAAGCAATTTATTTCAGCAACTTAGTCTCTAGACATGAAAAATAAAGAAGAAGAAGAATAATAATAAGATAGGCCCTAAATAAAATAAAATAAAATAAAATAATGATATACAGATATATATAAGAACAATGGATGCACCCATAATTTTAATTTAGGCTAATTAGGATTTGTACCCAACCATATGGAGACAGAAGGTAGCATTGAATTCTATGATAAGAAGGAAGCATCTCCTATTGAATTGGTGAATATGACTAGGGAAAAAATTATAGAACCACCGTATAGGAAAGGATGACACCTTATCCTCTACAGATAATCGAATTCTAGGGTAAGTTCTTCGATGCCTATTCTAAGGCTATTCACAGAGACCTCTGCACCATTCCCACATAAGAGCGACAAAGTCATTTCCTAAAAATATAAGGGATAAGTCATGATGATCGAGGAGGCCTCTCAATTCATTACTATTGTTGACTTCTCAGGAGTTAGCCATTTGACATACCATATTAAATGTTAAGTACCTCCAGCTCAAGATAGTCAAAAAAGTGACACCTCTCCAATAGTTGACATACCTTAAGACAAGACAAAACTTAAAGTCTAGAAAAGTCAAAGGGGTGATCGATAAAAAAAGCAATCCAATTTTTAAAATTCATCAAACACGGTGAGTACAGTGTCATTAATCAATTAAGCAAATAATTTGCTAAGATCTTTATACTATTTTTACTCCTTAACTCAGAAGTTCATAAAAATGCACTGTTTAAAGTGTTTATTGAGGCATCCGTACTGCTAGATATTTCAATAGGTAGATACTGGCGAACAAAATTACTGCTAATAATTATATCTCATTCATTGATGACAAGATCCCTTATGGAGGTAAGGGCACCTACAAAGCCCTACATATCACCATGGTATGTAAAAGCTACAAACCATTAAAGGTCATTAGTTAAGTCGACAAGAAAGGCCTAGGATTCAAGTCTAACATGCAATGCAAGAAATAACAAGTTAAAAAGGCTAGAGATTGGAATTTCACCCATCTGTTAGGTCAAGAGCTAAGACCAGATCCAATGGTATTTTTATCGATCCGTGAGACTTTCACTTAAGAGGATACATGGATCCCAATCCGGTTAAAAAAGGAAAGCCAAGGATGTCTTGGTCATTTTGAATTAGGCTATCTTTAACCTCCATATCTATCCCATTGATGATCAATTAAACCTATCAAAGTTGAACAATAGAACCTACCTCCATTCACCATAGTCTATCTTGATAGTGAGGCTGTGTCAGAAACCCCTATGCTTTTTAAGTCTATTTTTGTGTAATGTCGAGAATTAGAAACTTGCTTGTTTTTGCCTAATAGTTTGAAGAGATCTTGTAATGGGCATTTTTTATTAGGCATTATCAATAAAAATGACTTTTGCATAAAGCATTTCATATTAATCGCTCATTCTTTTTTTCTGCTTTTACTCAAATTCCCTATCTATACATATTTTTGTCTGTATTGTTTATTTTCTCACTCTTTTAAGTGCTTTGATAACCATGACATGGATATTTCCAATGATCTCTGTAGACTAATTTTGAATAGTTAGTCTGCATGGGTGAAGTTAACTCTGAAAAAGTTTTTGAAAAGGACTCCATGCCATTGAATCTATTACGATTAGTTAAGCATGAAGCAAAATAGATTTTGTCTTATGATGAGCCGATTGAAGTTATAAATTTAGGGATAAAAGATGATTAAAAAGAGGTCAAAATCAAAACTTCTATACGACCTTTTGCTAGAACCAAATTAATAAACCTACTTCAAGAGTACCAAGACATATTTGCCTAGTAATACTAAGAAATGGTTGGCTTAGACACAACATTATGGTTCACAGGCTCCCCTTCAAATCGGAATGGAAAATAATCTAGCAAAAGTTGAGGAGGATGAAATCAAAGATACTTTTTAAGATCAAAGAAAAAGTCAGGAAACAATTTGAAGTAAGATTCCTCAAAGTATCCGAATATTCAAAATGTATTGCCAATTTTGTCCTAGTCCCTAATAAAGATGGCAAAGTATGGATGTGTATTGATTATTAGGATTTAAGTTAGGCTAGTTCGAAGGATAACTTCCTATTACCACACATTGACACTTTGGTCAATAGCATAGCTAGGAATTTTCTATTGTCTTTCGCCAACAATTCTTGAGTTATAACCAGATCAAAATGGCACCCAAAGACATGGAGAAAACTACCTTTATAATCATGTGGTGTACATTTTGATACAAAGTCAAGTTATTTGGACTTAAAAATGCAAGGGCAACTTATCAAAGGCCATGGTGACACTATTCCTTGATTAATGCATAAAGAAATCAAGGTTTACGTGGATGATATGATTGCCAAGTCAACAAGAAAAGATGAGTACATCACAAATCCTAGAAGCTCTTTGAACTGCTACGAAAATTTTATCTAAAGTTGAAACTTGCCAAATGTGCTTTTGTTCTCACCTTGGGCAAGCTACTAGGCTTCATTATCAGCGAAAAAAGAATTGACATTGACCTATATAAGGTTAAAGCTATTCAAAACATGTCCCCACTTCTAACCCAAAAAGAGGTGAGGGGCTATTTAGGAAGAATGAACTACATCTCTAGATTCATATTCCAACTTGCTAATAAATGTGATCCTATCTTTTAGCTTATCCACCAATAAAATTTTGAGGAATGAAATAAAGAATGTCAAGAAACCTTCGCAAGGTCAAGCACTATCTGTCAAACCAATCATTGCTAGTATTACTAATTCTTAGTCGACCTTTGATCCTCTACCTAGCAATCTTCGACAAGGCTATGGGTAATGTGGTCGAGTAGCATGATGATCAAGAAAGAAAAAACAAGCAATTTACTACTTAAGCAAAAAGTTTATTCAGTATGAAAACAACTACTCAGTAGTTAAGAAATTGTTTTGTGCTTAGATTTGGATGACCCAAAGACTTAGGCAATGAATTTTATACCACACCACATGGATAATTGCAAGACTTGACCTTATTAAATATTTATGCAATGCCCTCACATTGTCAGTAAGATTGGCCAGATAGTGAATCTTAGTCTCAAAATAAGATATTATCTATGTCAAGCAAATGGCCATCAAGGATAGTGCGATAGTTAACATTTTAGCTAGCCGAGGAGCAACCTATTATGAACCTTTAAACTTTGATTTGTCGGATAAAGATCTGATGTGCATCAATAAAAAGAAAGATATCTCTAGTCATGATCAATCATGGAAAATGTACTTTAATGAAGCATCAAATGCTTTGAGGCAAAAAATTAGGGTAATACTAATATCACTCAACAAGAGTCATTATTCTTTTATAGCTGGACTAAACTTTGACTATACTAAAAATATAGCAAAATATAAAGCCTGTGTCATGGGGCTCCAAACAGCTATTAAGAGAAATGTGAAGACTTTGTAAGTTTTATGGAACTCAACCTAGTCATCTACCAACTAAAGGGAGAGTGCCAGACTTGCAATGGTAAATTGATTCATTATGAGAAACTAATTCTAGAACTTAAAAAAGAATTTGATGATATCAACTTTTAACACTTACTTTAGAAAGAGAACTAAATAGCCGAGTCTTGACCACCTTGTTGTCCATGTTCGAAGTTAATCAAGAATAGGATGTTGCACCCATTCAGATGAGTATTTAAACAACTTCAGCACATTTGTTAAAATGTTGAAAAAGAACAGGATGGCCTACCATGGTATCTGGATATCCTCTACTACATTAAAGATCAATAGTATCATGAGCATGCCATATAGAATAACAAAAAAACGATTAGAGGAATAGCTATGGGATCATTCTAGATAGGAAAATCTTATACAAAAAGAGTCAGGATCAAGTGTTGTTTAGATGCATTAATGCTCCTAAAGCCAAAAAGATCTAAAAAAAAGCTCATGATGGAATCTGTGGCATGCATGCTAAGTGGCATGGATGGCTAAGAAAATCATATAATCGGGCTATACTAGCTAACTCTTGAAAGGGACTATATCAACTATGCCTAAAACTATCATAAGTGTCAGATTTATGCAAACAAATCAATGTCCCATTATCACTGCTTCATGTCATGATAACCCATGGCTTTTGTCTAAATCGGGCACGGATATGATTGGGCCTATCACCTCAAGGCTTCCAACAAACACGAATCTATCCTAGTGGTGATCGAGTAATTCACTAAATGGGTGGAGGCGGCCTTATATGCTAATGACTTAGTCAGTTGTTTGCAAAAATAAGACATCACTTGTCAATATGGACTTATTAAACAATCACCACTGACAATGCTTGCAACTTGAAAAACAACATGATGCAAGCGGTATATTCCTATTTAAAATCCAACATTATAACTCTGTGCCATACTACCCAAAAATGAATGGGGCAATTGAAGTAGCCAATAAAAACATCAAGAAGATAGTCGAGACATGGCTAAGACTTATAAGGATTAGGATCAAAACTACACTTTATACTCTATGCATATCAAACTTTAGTCTGAACTTTCATAGGTGTTACCTTTTTTCCCTTATCTATGGGATGGAAGCTATCTTACCTATAAAAATAGAGATCTTTTCTCTAAGAGTCTTGATAGATGCCAAACTTGAAGAGGCCAAATGGGTTAAGAACTAACATCATTAGCTAAATCTTATTAAAGAAAAATGACTGAACCATGGCCAAATATATCAAAGATGTATGATCAATGCTCATGACAAAGAGATCTACCCTTGATACTTTCATGAAAGAGAATTGGTCCTTAAAAAAATCCTCTTAATCCATAAAGACACCAGGGCAAGTGGACCCCTACATATAAAGGACCTTATGTCGTGAAGCAAGCTTTTTTTAAAAGGGCCTTGATCTTAACCTAGTCAATTCAGACTTTGTTAAAAAATATTATGCCTAAAGGATGAAAACCCTTAAAGGCATCTTTTGTCAAGAAATCATAGAAAAAAAAATCTAGAAAAAGAGTCAACAAAAAAAACTAATCTTAACTAAACCTAAACCAGATCAAGTCTTACCTAAAATGCTTATTGAAAAACCTTAGTCAAACCTTTGCCTAATCTTAATCTCATCAAACTAAATCCCATTCCAACTTTACTCTTGACCAAACCTCAAATCAAAACCTACCTCGACCAAATCAAACCTATCTTGAGTCAAGTGCAACTGTCAAATGACATAAGGTAACCTTAAGGATCTTCAAAAGATCAGCTCGCGTTAAACATGTTAATCATTTGGGAAAGACGCACATTAGATGAAACATTTATATCATGATTATCAGGGGCATCAATTGCCTAAAAGATTTTATTCTTGTCACTATACTTTCTTCTCATTGTATCTTTTGTTAATGGTAAACATAATTATATCACCTTTCTTGTCATAAATGAAATACCATCGTGTGTCTTTTTAACCCTCTTACATCATAATTTATTGCATCATGCTTGCCATTTAGTTGATAATACTTGATAACCAAACAAGATTTACATTAGCATTTATTAATATTACATCAAAAAGATGAAGAGAGCACACAAAGCTTTGTTTACCCCTTAATTATCAAGACCATGAATACTTCACACTTAGCACTTGTGCATCATGATCATATGTCAAAGCATTCTTGCTTTTCCAATGTCATCAGTCCTAAAAATATCAAAATTAACCCAAGCCAAACTTATACACCTTAGTTAAAAGTTTGGTTAAGACTCAAACACTAGGCAAACAAGTTAAGGCACAAATAGTCACCTAGTCCTCAAACGATCAATAATACCAACCACCCTTGTCAGAAAAGATCACCATATATCTTGAATCAAGAAGCATACTACTCATGATTGCCTGTTAAACTATTTTTGGCCTCCCAAAGCCATTAGTCATGAAAAAATTGATAAAGGCTAACCCTAAGCCAAATTCACACACCTAAGTTAGATATCCTATCAAAAGTCAAACATTATTCAATCAGTTAAGACATACAAATAATTACCTGGCCTTCAATCAGTCAATGAAACCTATCTACCCTATAAAAGTTATTAAACCTTTTAGAGTCAAGAAACAAGTGCTTATGTTGTCAAAAAAGGTCAGCAAATATCTTAAAGTCAAGAAACACCCAATCCAAAAACTGTTGAAAGGCCATTAAATACCCCAAGTCAAGAACCTAATCATTTCAACACCAAATCATCTAAAAAGAGTCATGATCTCAAAGCTTATCGAGTTTGAAGTTAGCACCTTAAATTAAAGCATAAAAATTATGGCTGTTAGAACTCCTAGTTAAGAGAATAACATCTTATGACTATTCTTGTTTTCAAGTACATGTCATAATCATATAAACATGTTATCAAGAAAGTTGCACTCATATATGACATCATGCATTCATATTGTCATTACATTACATCATCATGTCAACGCATGCCCAAATGAAATCTATTGAATTTTAAAAATTTCTTAGTAAGAAACTTTGACATCAAAAATTAAAGGGTCGCTTAAGTAAAAACCCTATCTCTCATACTATCCTCTAAGAAAATCTAAACCCAATGATGTTGGTAGGTTAGTCCCAACTAATAAGTCCTTACTATCATGTCATTAAAAGTCAAAACCCAGTGATATTGGCAGATCAAAATGGCTAACAGAACCTTTATTAAGAACTTATGTCTAGAACCTTTATCAAGAGCCTCCATCAAGAATCCATGTCTAGAATCTTTGTTAAGAACTTTTGTTAAGAACTCAAGTCCAAAATCTGTGTCAAGAACCAATGTCGAGAAATTTTGCTAAGAATCATAGTTAGAAACCTCAGTCAAGACCCTTTATGAAGAAATCCTTTCAAAGTTTAATGTTACTAGAATGTGATAATTCAACTTATTGCAAGCTTAATCAAGAACCTTAGTTAAGAACCACAGTCAAGACCCTTTATCAAGAAATCCTTTCAAAGTTTGATGTTGCTAACCCTAATTTGGCACATTGGCATTCTCTCATTTTTAAGTCAAACCTAAGGATAGGTCGAGCTTAGGATTGTAGCCTAGGTCTTTTATTCCAAATTTGTCAAAAAACCATTTCAAAAGTTTGATGTTCATTTATCATTTTAAGTCGAACCTAAGGATAGGTTGAGCCTAGGATCATAGCCTACACCTTTTATTTAAAATTTGTGAAAAAGCTCTTTCGAAAGTCTGATGTTGCTAGCCTTGATTTGGCATATTTGCACTCTATCATTTTTAAGTTAAACATAGAGATAGGTCGAGCCTAAGATCACAATCTAGGTTTTTCATCAAAAAATTCAAACTTTACATTTTTGCAAAAAATATCTCAAAATCATCACCAAAATTATGTTTTATCCTAGAGTTATACTAATTTTTAGTCTTTTCATTACATGAACACAAGGCAACATTAAGCACACCCTGTATAAAACATGTCTAACGATCATTACCTTATTTTTGATACTCATCAATAGCTAATGAAGCGTAGCTATAAACACCTTATTTTGCTCAAGCCTATTTTTGGTATCTTAGGTCATAATTGAAAGGTAATAGAATTCAAAAATAAAAATAAAGTGGGTGACGACTGTCAGATACCGTATCACTAGGCACTATTAGGTGACATAATGCTAGGCAAAAAATTATTTTAGGAAAGTTTGAAATAAATAGGGATCATATTAAAAAAATGTTGTAATAAGGCATCAAAAGTCACTATTAAGGTTTCACTATATAGACAAGCATAGGTTAATCATCCATTATTCCTAATTAAGGTAAGTTGTTTGGAGGGCTAAAGGTATGAAAAGTTCACATTTTAGCATGAATGCACTGATACATCGCCTAGATGTATCGATACAAGGCATCCATGTCATCAAAATTCAAAATTTCATAGGTTGTATCGATACAAATAGGGCTTGCATGGATATATCTGCTTCGTGTATTGATACATTGGCCAAGTGCATCGATATAAAGCTTGGCAATAGCTAAAGTTTGATTTTTGTAAAAGATATATTGATGCATAAACAGTTGCATCGATACATTGAATGTATCGATACATGTTGGATTTTTTACCCGAATGAATCTATACAATTTGCAATGTGTTGATACATATAAGGCATTTTTGTCTAGTTCGTGCTATTTTTTAGCCTTTGCACCATTGATCTACAAATCTAATTTAAGCATGTTTTTGGCATAAAAAATCATCAAAATTCATACCAGGCCTTAACTTTGGACTATGATTTGGTTTTAACAAATTTAGAGACATAAAATAGCTTGAAAATAATATTTCTTTTATGGATTAAATGGTTTGTTCAAGGGTAAAGTTGGCTCTTTTTATTTGTAGACTTCACCAATAACTCTATTTCACTACTTCGATCATATCAGTTAATGGGATTTTGGTTAACTGAGCATAGTACTCAAGGTTGATCCCTATAGTATATTAAGAATATTCAAAATTTCCCTTGCTTTTGGCCTTCAAATCTTCGTTGATCACTTGCCTATAAAAAAGCCAACTTTGGCTTTGCAAAAAAGACACAAAAACACTCTTGAAAATACTATTCATTATTCTCCTTAGCCAAAAACATCATTGTTGTAGCTCCTCTAAATCAAGACCAAAAACCTTTTAAAACTTATCTTTTTCAATTACATTCATCCTTAAAATTACTCTCTATCAAAATTATAACTAAAAAGCCTTTTTTTTCATCTTTTTTTTTTCTAAACAAAAAAAAAGGGTAAGTGAGCTTAAAGCTGCTGCTAATAGGAAAGGCTAAGGTTTAAGGGTTGTTGGTATATTTTCTTCTCCTTTTTTCATTTATATTTTGTTTTTCATCATCTCCATCACTTTAGTGAACCAAAAACCCATGTACCCATGACCCTTTCTCTAAGAGAACTCATGCATTTTATGGCCTTGGACGTGGCAAACTTAGGATTATTCATGCTTCATTGAACCTTCTACTAGGTTTCTTTGATTTCATGTGCTTAGTTCTTTAAAAACATGTTTTAGTTTTGTTCATATAATTTCCCATGGCATGATAGTTAATGTTACTCATGAAGCTAACATTTCCATACATCTTATTAGTCATTATCTTTCATTTTTGGTCATTATTTACATGTTAATATGCCATTTTTTACTTGTTTAAGCATGCTATTTATGTTCGTTGTCATTACTGCAATATTTTGTTCATAATATATTTGTTAAGATAGCATCTTTATTTGAAGCTAGCATTGCCATACATCCTGTTAGTCATTTTTCGTTTTTGGTAACTTTTACTGGTCAAGATACCATTTTTATTTGTCTAAGCATGCTATTTATGTTTGTTGTCATGAATGTCATATTTAGCACATAATACACTTGTGAAGATGCTTGTTTGATGATTTTCAAAAACCTTTTCTAAAGTCCCCGAAGTTAAGGCCAAGCTAACTTTAATAAATGAATATTAACATGGGCTTAAGGTTTTTTTATCCATTAGACTTCCAAGCTTGGGAAAACATCAAGTTTTATGCCTGGATTCAGGGGTTATTAAGGTGAATATTTTATTTTCAAAGATAAAAATGCTTCTTTTATTATCCAATATGGCTTGTGTCTTGATCTTTTGCCTAAAGCATTTGTGTTTTTGACATGGTCAGAGGGCTATTTCATCATCCCAAACTGCTTCCAGATTATGTGAATGAGCTCGTGAAGCCTATGTCACTCAATCTTTCCTATCACAGATATTTGGATGTCCATGACTTAAAAAACCCAAAAAAGTCAAAAACTCTTCTATTTTTTTCCCGGGCAGCATTGTAGTCCTAACTTGAAAAATCATTTTTGAACCTTAAATGATTTCATAGAATTTTATGATATTTTTTTCCTATAAGTGCATTGAATTACCTTTCCAGTAGTATCTTGTTTGCTTTTGGATCATTTTGGATAAAGGAGTTATGATTTTTCAAATCAACATTGTCCAAAACCCTTAAATCAGTGACCTACATTTTATTTGGATGATTTTGGCCTACATATGATTTTTACAATATTTTAAAATATTTTTACCAAAATATTCATGAAATTCTCTTTCCTAAAATGTATTGTTTGTGATTAACTGATTCCATACAAACTAAGAATGATTTTTCAAAATTTGTCGCACCTTTTCCACTACATGTATTGTTAGTGTCGCACTAGACCCAACTTCAAAAATTCTGTCCACCCGAAAGGCAATTTTTTAGGATTTTGAAATATTTTTACAATAATCCTTATCATGTCACCTTGCCAATGGCACCACCTAACACTTGGAACCTCTAAATTTGCTTGGAATATAATAAAAAAAAGCATAGTATGATGTTGTTCCTTATTTTTAGCATATGTCAAAATCAATTGATTTCCTCCGAATCCTACTCTGAGGCCTTTGGATGGCTCAATGTGATTCAAATTAGTCCCCTCGAGTCAAAATATGTGCATCAACGCCATAGGTTTAGATCAAGGCATAAGTAATCTTTCTTATGTAACCTTTACTTTTATCAATTTTTTTTTATAAAAAATCACCTATTTCATCAAGAATTTTTGAAAAATGTCATTTTGTCAAGAAATCATTGAATCTTTGTCAAGATAAATCTTTTGAGCTTGTCTCTCCAAAATCATCAAAGTTTTCATTTATCAAGATACTTTAATCCTATTTTCCAAAGGGATGCTCCAACCCTACTTTTATAAACGTCATTCAAATTTCAAAAATCACTAAAATGTTCATCTTTAAGGGTAATCTAACCCCACTTTTCAAAATTTTAGAAAACAAAATTTCTCTCTCTTAGGCCATTTTGGACTTTTGCAACGTTTAAACTTGATTTTCATGCCTAATTAATCAATAGATCTAAACGCATCTCCAAAATTATCAACTTGGTTATTTCAAAATAATTAATGACAATTATGAAATACATTCCAATTGTCCCTTCTCTTTCCCTTTTGTTGTTTTGTGTAATTTATCTTATGCGATATTATTTCTTTTTTATCTTACTAATATGTTTCCCTCATGATGATCATTTTGCACCTATATTTCAAAAATTAATTTTCAAAAATTGTAAGACAATGTTCCAATTAGCATCTTTCCAATGCTTGATATAGAATATCCAATTTTTTAAAAAATTAATATTTTAATGAAAAATCCTTATGATTCTTAGCTTTACAGGGTACATATGTGATTTAAATTTTTTTTAAATTATGGGTCTATTTTATTCAAATTCATGCATAAGATGGAGATTATATTTAAATAATGACAAGCCAAAACTAAGGGAATCAAAACTAAGTTAAGACATGGCTAAAAAGGTATCAATTTTGGGCATCATAGGGAGGTTCATACCTTCTTGGGCATAACCAACTCCTAATCCTAATCCCTCAAATCTTTGAATTACGCAAACCATGGGATCGATGTTTCAAGTTTTGTAACTTCAAATATCAAATTCAATGACCATCCAATCACGTTTAGCCCAAATGATCTATGATGACTCCAATTGTTGGCCACTGTATGGTGGCAACCTAAGACTAGTTGGAAAGCGATTCATCCAATGGTCTCCTTTTATGATCAGGAGTTAAAAATCCATACTTTCTCACTGCCATCACCTCAAAAAGAAAAGAGTCCCACTTGAAAGGACATTTCCCCATTGAGAAATACTTTTAAGTTGTGCTTACTTCCTTTATAGGAGGCACATTGCTGACAATAGATATACAAGAACAAAAAGCACACCTACCTTTTAAGTTTGGCCTATTCAAGATTCACATCCCAGCCGTATTGCAACAAGGGACTTTTACATAATTCCATGCACTTTAATGTTGTTTACGTCATCTTCCATGACTTATGGACTTTAATGAAATTTTATGAATTTTGGTGTCATTTAGGTGGTCATCCATGGTCTAGTGGCCTTCATGCAAAAATTTCATGAATTTTAGATATATATATATATAAGTCATTTTCCATGACATAGGAATAATTATGCAAAATTTCATGCATTTAAATCATTTTCTATGATTTAGATACCATTCCATAATGTCTATACATGGTAGGTCCATTTAGATTAATTTCCATAATCAAAAGGTTATTTAGTAATTTCATGAATGTACTTTGGGGTCATTTTTATGATGTTATGCTTTTAATTCAAGATGTTTATATGTTAATAATAGTATAATATTTTTTCAAAACATTTAAGGCAATATCCTTAAAGCTAAGTCATACGTGTGCTTTTAGTAGGCATAAGTGACCTTATCAATTATTTTACATAAAGGACTACCCTTTTCAAACAAGTAAATCAAAATTTTCAATTTGTCCAAAAATAAATCTGTCATATTCCGCCAAGTTTTCCAAAAGGATGTAAAATATATTTTGATCTTCAAAAAATATAAAGATTTGTTCATTAAAATGAGAAAAATAATATTAATTATAAATATTTTCAAAAATAAGGAATTATAATTAAATATTTAGAAATTAAATCTAATTCATAATCGAGGTTTTAGTAACCATGTAATTAAGAGGTATCAATTTTCAAGTGTCATGAAAGGGATTAAACCGTACTTATGATTGTAACTGATTCTTGAACCCTTTCATACGAACTTTGGTGTAAACGTAGACCTCAAAGCTTATTTTCAAAAGTTTAGTAACCGCTAAAATATGAGCTTTAGTAAGTGACCAATCTCACTAGCTAAAACAAGATTGGTAATGGCTCTGAGTTATTTAGTAATTCTATAATGACTACTTAAGGTTAAGTTGGACAAGTGATTCATCCGACAATTAATTATTGTCCTGATATGAAAAAAATTATTTGTTCAAGTTTGGCAAGTCAAATTCACATTCGGCACATTGCAATATATCTCAATATGTAGTATAAGAACAAAGTAGAAAAAAATCTCAAGAAGTGTTATGAGAGCAAATGGTCAAATGATGGAGATGATGATAATTCTACCTAGAAAATTGAGCTACTAAAAGCTTGGTCACGGAGGAAGACCCTTAATCACAAGTAAACAATAACAAATATCAATTTTACCTACAGGCCTTACTCTACCCAAAACTCAAATGTTGTATGATGCATATACGTTAAAGGGAACTATGAGAAAACATTTTGTCTACCTTAGCATACCTCATCCTATGGGTCGATAGCTAAGAGTCATTTAGATTGAACCCGAGAGCCATATATCTTAATGTAAATCCTACAAGCCAATCCGATTTGCTTGTAATGTGTTAGCTTTTAGTTATTTCATGTAATATAAATTAAGTTTTTATTAATGTTAAATGAAGTATTTCTTTATCCATAAGATTTTTTTTATAATTATTATTTACATCTTTTGCAGATAAAACCCATGAAACACATTAGCCTTGCAAAAGAATTGTAAGGAGTTACAATTATGAGAACTTTACAATGCACAATGACATCTTTTAGTCATTTCGTGTTTCTAAAAAGTTCTTGGTTATTGTATTATTAGGACACGGCATTGGCAATGCACAATGATTAGTATATGTTAAGCAT
>JBBYHO010098901.1:0-89142 GCA_038382025.1 Adansonia gregorii | reverse complement strand
TGATCTCATAAGTTTAGAATTATAGAGATATTTAAGGGTAGCATATGTGTGCTTGTTATAAGATAAGAACAAACTTCACAAAACATGACCAACTATGAGAGTTCTATTTGGTATTTCATTTAGATGTTTTTGGAAATATTCTTATATGTCATTAGTGCAAGTGATTCTTAAACTTGTAGCACTAGTTCACCTTGTACGTAACTCATCATACTTAAAGATCATCACAATTAAGTCTACTTTGTTGTATGCTTAAGGTAGGGTAGATTTAGGTAAGTTGGGAAGCATACAAAATGTGGATGAGTGGTCTAGAAAGGTTTCTTCATCCCAAGTGATATGAGGGGATATATCTCACTTATTCCTAGTCTGTGTTAACTCGAAGTCCTTAGCCAAGGCAATATTGATTATGGAGTTAACATATAAAGGCTGCAGGAGTAATGTGAAAAGGGTCCATATAAACACTAGACCATGCTCTTACCTATTTTGGGATATATGATGAAAAGATTAAATTACACTGAAATACTGTACACTAAATAACTTGTCAATCAATTGGACTCTCTTTGCATATTGGGTGGCCATGATGATTGCTAAATGCCAATCTTGGCCTATAAATATGAATGTTCTTAATCGAATTGTTTATATTTATTATCGGTGTGATAGGGGCCTTATTGGCCACTCATATAAGGGTGAAATTTATGAAATTAGAATGGGATAAGGCTTAAATTACAAAAAGAGTAAAACTTAGAAGTTTTTTGAATAGTTCAAAAATAAAGGACTTAAGTGTAATTAACCCAAAAGTTAAGAGTACGTTTACCTTATGTATTTAAACAATACTGTACCTATCCCTTAGATTCTATTGAGACCTAGGTGCCACTTCATCTTCTTTAAAGAAAAAAGTTATGGCATCTTAGAAGTTTAGCACTAGCTCTTTATGGATCTAGAAGGAAATGATTTCTTTTCTATTCTTTGAGGCTTTAGCATATAGGATTATTACCAAGTGAAGGTTTTCAAAACCTAAGCCACTATTATAGTTTCCAATAAAATAAAGTCTTAACGTTATGAAGGTTTTCCAAGTAACATGTGTGGATCATCGTTAAAGGTTGGATTCTTTTATAATGTTGGTTTATGACAATCAGGCTTGATGTACAAGAATGAACAAAGATTATGATTAATCTAAGGATAGCACCCTTCAAATTAAACTATGAAGTTTTAGATCTTAGATTCTTGTTATGATTGGTAGATCAATCAAAGGCTTATAAGATGATCTGTTGTCACTATTTGGGTTTATTTCATTGCACTATATTTCTTTCTTTTTTGGTTTAAATTTAAATTTATTGTTAAATGATCTATTTAGATCCGAGTAGTAGACATATGATTTTCGAGATATGATCTTTCAATATGACTAACATGGCACCACGTAAGCTATCTTTGCAAAATATAGGGAAGAAGGCTAGTAAGAACTTCAAAAAGTATGCTCAATGATGGGGAGATCTGATAGTAGAGGAGCATTCCCTTTCTAAGAAAAAATCCATGGCATTGTTCCCTAATACACTATATCACCATGCTATGAGAAATTGGTTAGATATGCCATGAGAAAATTTACAAATACTGTCATTTCTACTATAATGATTGAAAGATACTATTGCTCCTTTCAACAAAAAGTTAGCCATGAAGAAAGAGAAACACAAGCGATCAGTTTTGAAACTAGACTACTTTGAAACTTTGCTCTATACCAACCTTACCCTATATGCCACCCTTACTGGCCCACTATAAACCATATTTGCCATGTGCCAACCATTTTCTTAGCTAGTTTGCCTTATGAATTTTCTACTACAATGAAACTCCATTATCTTTATGCCCACCTTTTTTCCTACTTCTTGACTAATAAACCAGCCAAGTAACCTCTAGATCAATCAAAAGAAACCTAGAATCATTTTAGAAAGAGAACATTTTAGCCTACTTCTTACATCTTACACTGAGATGCTATCTCAACTGATTAAAAATCATCTCCTTACTAAAATTCAAATGGTATTCAACCACCATACCCAGATTGGTATGATAAAAATGTATATTGTAATTATCATTAAGGAATTTAGGGTCATTCCATAGAATATTAATCGAAATACAAAGTCCAAGCACTCATTAAAGTTGGAATGTTAAGTGTTGAAAATAAACAAGGGTTAAATAAAAGTGAAGACCCATTCATAAAGAGACAAAGCATAAATGCTGACATATGAAATAAAGCCATGTAAGGTTTAATGGAGCATTAATGAATAGTCACCTAAAGAATAATAGGTTGCTTAATGAAAGTTTTTTATGTTTGTAGTTCTATTTTGAAAGCATTCTTGAGAATAAAAACTTTTGTCTCATGTAAACATTTTCATTAAATCAATCTACTTCAAGTTTCAAATTTGCAAATATCCTTTTTTGAAATTTTATTTGAAAGCATTAGAGACTAAGGCTCCTATAATTAGTTCCCCAAATTGTAAATAAAAGTGTCTTTCAAATATGAAAAAAATAGTTTTGAAAATAAGAAGTGTTACAAGTGTTTTGAAAAATTGATACCCAATCTAAGTTTCACTTAAAAATTTTTCTATCTACAGATTAGATAAACGCAATTATCTTTCAAAGAATATAAATTTTGGTATGTTAATAAGTATTAGGATTAAGTTAAAGTTTCCAAAATAGCAAAACTACTAAAATTCTTTGACCTACCATAAAATGCAAATGCCTTAAACTCTCACTTAATTTTACCCTCATACTTTCTTTTTTAAAAAAACAAAAAACTATTCAAAGCCAAAATTGACTCTGTACCTGCTTCTCTTTGCATAAAACCAACTCCTTCAAAATAGACTTTAGGGGTTCAAATCTAATTTTCATGATGAGAATTCCATTACCACATGTACCCTTATCTATGGGCAGTCCTAAATCGAGGACTTATTAATAAATATAGGGTGAGAAATACAATATCATAAAGATTATGGAACATTAAAAAAATTAAAAAAAAACAAAGGAAAAAAAAGAAATGTAAAAACAGATACGAAAAAATAACATTGAATGCGACATTATACGTTTAATAATGATTCTTAAGAGGAGAAAATTTTCAACCAATTTTTCATTGATTTAGGTAACCTTGTTTGAGATGATAAATGGCTATCTTTCTTTATCTTTTCACAAGTATTGATGACTATTCCATTATTCTCCCTTTGAGCCTAATGTGTTCTTCCTAATGAACCCTGAATAGGGATCACCTTTCATATAAAGACAAAATGAACAAAGATATTTTTCTCTCTCCAAAAAATATGAATGGTCAAATCTTTTACAAGGATATAAACAAAATGCCTTAATTGAAAGGGTAAATTTTGGAGAGTGGAGTCTTAAAAAAATGTATTAAGAAATTAGAAATGAACAAAGGGAAAAAAAAGAAGTGAATAGAAAAAGAAATGTTAAAAAAAAAGACTGCTTTTGAAATAAATTGGTCTTTAGTTGAGTCACCTCAAACACTTACTTTGGCCCTACATAGCTATTCTTTTAAAACCCTTAACCTTAGCTTGCATTACGTACCTCAAAAAGCCCATTTTGATTAAACATGGTTAGTCAAATTTGAGAACTGTTTCTTGAATTATACTTTAGACTATTTTCCTAACAAAATAATTTGAGTTGTTTGACACATTTTGAACAAGTTTCAAATTCTCAAATGCATTATGGAATAATTAATAAAAAATAAAAGTAATAAAATAACAAAAGTAAAACTCTAGGGTGAAACTGAAATAAGGGTAGTGTTGAGTGTAAACAACATTTTTTAAGCCAACCATTATGCCATCAAAAGGAATTTTGAAAAAACTAATAAGCCTTCATGATAGTTTCTAGTTCCTAGGTTGTTAACCCACTGTGGAATAAAAAAATAGATTTTGGAAAATTATCATGTTCTTTCCTTAAAATAACCTTCCCAAAATCTTCAACTTGTTAAACCTGTCCATGATACTTATCAAAACGCTATTTGGAAATTGAAAAAAGTGACAAAATTGTTTGCACTTTAAAAATGATTTTTCCTAAAGTTAGCTTTCATGGTATTCACGTTTTCAAAAAGTTTAATGAACTTGATGAATAGACATGCACTTCTGTTGTTAGAAAATTTTTTTGGATAAACAAGCTGAATATCATTTCTATAAGAAATATTTTGGCAAAGATGTTCTTGGCATATGTCGATAATTTTATGTTAATCAAACATGGTTAGCTAAATTTAAAAACTTATTTCTTGAATGACACTTTAGACTCTTTTCTTGTCAAAATAATTTGAGTAGTTAGACACATTTAGAACAAGTTTTGAATTCTAAAATGCATTATGGAGTAATTAATAAAAAAAGAAAAATAAATGAAATTTTAGGTGAAAACTTGAAATAAAGGCATCTTCAGTGAAAAAGAAACTTTCAAAGCCACCCTATTATGCCATCAAAAGATATTTTGAGATAACTAATAAACCTTAATGAAAGTTCCAAGATCCCAAGTTATTAATCCTCTGTAGAGTATAAAAAAAAACTGATTTTGGATATTCGATACGTTCTCTTCTTAAAATGACCTTTAAAAATCTTAGACATGTCAAACTTGGTCTTAATACTTACCAAAATGCTATTTGGAAATTGAAAAAAGTGTCAAATGTATTTGCACTTTAAAAATAATTTTTCCTAAAGTTAATGAGCCCAAATGAATGTTCATGTTTTCAAGAAATTTAATGAGCTTGAATGAATATGCATGCACTTCCGTTGTTACAAAATAAATAAGTTATATGTCATGGCTATGAGAAATATTTTGGCAAAGCTATCTTTAACATATAAGCATCAATTTTGACAAATAAATGAGAAAAGAATTGTTTGTGGAGGCATTTTTTGGAGTAATAGGATAATCATTTAGGAAAAATAATGATGAATGAAAAATCTTTTTGAAAAATACAAGAGTTCTTATGATAAAAATGTTCAAAATTACCTAGATAAATTCTTTAAGCTGAAAGAGAAAGAATTCTAAATGTTGTTCAAGAAAATTTTGTTTTAATGAAAGATTTTACTAGAAAAAAAATGTTAACATGCATTCATCTAAAAGATGGTATAGAAAGACCAATAAAGAAATAATAGTGATAGACAAAGATTAAAATCAATCAAGGAAAGACCAAAAGAATTTGGTATTACCTTTGCATCATCATGAGCATCTACATCATTTATTGCATATGATCATTCATTGCATTTCCATCTTCTAAACATTTATGTGTACCATAACATTCACATATTAGTATAGGATGTTTGCATCTTGATAGGGCAATTGCATTTATCTAGATAACATATTTGTGTCTATTTTGGTAATGTCATTTTTTATAACATATTCGGATGTGAATCCTAATATATTAGGACAGGAAAAATCTCATGTTCATAATAGAGCTCTTTCTATTAGAACGAATCGTTTGTTCAACCTTCTCTTGTAGATAGTATGAGATGGCTGGGAATAAGAGTTGCCATTGATCTTTGGACTAGGTGTGATTGAAACCTATTAAAATCATTCTTTTTAGAATTTCAAAACTTAAAGGATTGGCTTTATGGTATGCATTTAAATCTAGAGATAAATCAAGAAATTGGTATTGACTAGTCACAAATTATCCAAAATATGATTTTCTTGATTTTATTTTTTCCAATATTCAATTGTAATCCTAATTTTTAGAAAAACATATATGAAAAGAATAGATTGATGCTATATGTACCTTATAACACCTATCAGGAAAGCAACTGAATATTGGTTCGAGAATAACTCAAATGCATGCAAATGATTTAAAGTAAAAAAAAAATTCCATAAAATCCAATAAAATTATAAGATCAAGAAAAGAGAATTTTGAAAGAAATCTCTAAAAAGGTACTAGAAATCAAAATAATTAGAAGTCTAGCAAAAACTCAGCATTTTTTAAAGTAGCAAACCACTGTATGGCTTCTCAAATTTATTTAGGATTTGTTCGGACACCAAACTTGAGAAACAAGAAATCATAGGAAAGAAAACTTAACAAGGGTTTAGTTAAAAACAATGAAAAATACCAAAATTTTCATTAAAAAGGTGAACATGTTTTTTCAATCAAATCTGGTCACTGGGATAGAGTATCCAAACAACAAAGAATGAAAAATTGATTCTAGCCCATCTAAGTTTGAATTTGGACATGCATATGTCATTTGAAAGATTATTGAATGGTTATTGTTAAAATATATCTAAAAAAAATAGAAAATCTTTGCGTAGCCCAAAAATGGGATGTTTCAAAACCTAAGTGTTAGAAATAGTGGATCCAAGTAGAATGTGATGATGAATTTATTCCTCATTCATTTGTACTTGAAACAAGGCAAATAGTATATTCTTGAAAAGTTGATTAGATATCTTTTCAAATAAAAATGCTCAAAAAAATTAAAAATAACACTTATAAGTGAAATAATTTTTTTGAAATAGTAACAATAGTTAGAACTAAAGAATAATATTATAGACTTTCAAATTGACACCTACTCTTAGGATCCTTATTCTGTAGACATTCAAATATCTATGAACATATTATTAGGAATGAATGACACCACATGGAAGAAAAAAACACCTAAAGCATTAATAGAGTATTTAATGTTCCTTATGGAAAATTGTAAACAAATAAGCAAGTGAGACATGTAAATGTCTCGCTTGCTTTGTCACTTTATATTTTGACATTTTTTTCTAAACAACTATGAGGCATATCACTGTAGACACTGAATTACATTCGAGTTCTTTCTCTGATAGTCCAAAATATCTGAGGCTGAAATCTGAGCGATCGCCTTGATGGAGGTTATGTACATAACTAATTTCGATTAGGCTCTTTCTCTGATAGTCCAAAATATCCAAGATTGAAGGCTGAGCGATTGCATTAATAGAAGTCAGCCTTCTTTAAGTAGACTTACCCTTTGTTAGATTTATTTAAGCCTTGTCTAAATGGCTGTTCACATCCATAAATGAAAGATTGCATTTTCGAGGTTCATAGAAAATAAACCTCAGATAAGAAAGATGAATGTCGGAGAGAAAGAATTAGTGTTTGAATTTATTTTTGCCTAATTTTGAATTTTAATTTTAGATATGATATCATGGTCAAAATTTTCATTTCTAGAATTTTTTTTGAAATTTTTTCATGAAATTTTTGTAAGTCGACCATCATAGATTTGTACTAATACTCGTGTAGTATTTATGCCGATACTCACTCTTAAAAATCCAAAATTTTTGAGAAAAAATTCATATTGGCATTTTACACCACGAGGTGTTAAATTGTCCAATTTATTTGTTGAATTTTTCATGGTACCATGAGCTTTTTGTTTGCAAAAATATTTCAGTAAAAACCGCTTTGAATTTTGGATTTTTCATCACTAATTAATATTCTAGAGGAATGCATTGAATTTAGCTTGTTTTTAAACTCGAAACTATTTTGAAATGTTCTCATTTCCAAAATATGAAATATTCTACTTTATAAGGTCTTTTTCGTAGAATTTTCTTGAGTTTGGGATTTTCCACTTTTCCATATACTTTCAATAAATTAATACAAATCTAGCCTCTTGAAACTTTAGTTCATTTTTTGAATTTTTCCATTTCTCAGATAAAGATTTTTTTTTTTTGTAAGGGTTTTTCTCATAAACTTTTTATGGGTATGGAATTTTTAATTGTTTTTTTACACATGAAAATTTCCAATTCATTTATAAGAATTCTTTTTTAGAATTCAACACTTAGATTTTCTTAGTTATTTGTTTTCACTTATTTTTATTTTTGTTCATTCTTATTTATAATTCTTGAAAATCCATTTAGGATGTCAATGCATGGAATTTTCCACTATCCCTTTTTATAGGAATTAAATTTTGGGACATATGAAATTTTAGAAAACACCCAAGATTTTTAAGCTTGATTTCTTTAAATTTTCCGTAAGATTGTCCATCAAAATTTTCCTTCTTGGATTTTTACATATTACTTTCATGAATTCAATTTCCTTTACAGATTTTAAATTAAAATTCCTATTGGATCTTTTTTATTTTAATGCATCTCATTTGGAATTTTAATTTAACACATGGATTTTAATCCCATTTTATTCCTTTATAGTTTGTCCTTTCAACTTTATATTTTACATTTGATTTGAATCAAAGCTTAGTTTACATTAATTTTTTTCAATCTAATTTTCCTTTTAACTTGAATTTTACATGATTAGATTCTTAATTGAATTTTTTAATTCTAATTAAACTCCTTGCATATAAGAATTTTAATTCAATTTTTGTTTAGTCCTTGTGATTTAAATGTCCCATGAATTATTAATCTCAATAAATTGCCATTTCATATGAAATTCATGTAGTTATAATGAGATTTTTTTTATAACCAAATTTGTTTGAATTCAACCATTTCCAATTTTTGTATTGGTATTCTTTTGATTAAGTGTTTTCCCATGTAGGTATTCTTTATCTAAGTGAAATCCATGCAGCAGAACCAACCTTTTTTTAACCAATCAAAATTAAATTAGAATTTTTCAACACATTACCAACTATTAGATCAATTTTTGACTAAGTTAAATGTGTTGATAGCCGTTGGATCAAATTTTGTTTATTTTTAACTAATAAAATATATACATACATGCGGCATTTTTATTCAAATTTTGACCTATCAAAAATTTATCCAACCAATCAAAATTAAGTTTAAATTTTCCAACACATTCCTAGCCATTGGATTAATTTCTGGCTTGTTAAATTAATTTAGCACCATTAGATCAAATTTTTTCCTTTTATGTATAGATATTTTCTTTTCAATTAAGATAAAAATTAACTAAAAATAAAATTAATTTGTCAATCAAAGGGGACAAGGTTAGTGGATACCTTACATGACGCATAGCTAAATAATAGGGTTTATGACAAGTTGTCAAACAAATTTCTACCAAAACAATTTTGGCATAGATGACAATTCCATGAGATAGAGAGGTTTTTTTTTCATGGTTTTTCTTCTTCCTCCGACAAAAGACTTCTTGGCTATTAGTATTTTAACTTGGTTTTCTAAAGTAAACTCTATTTCTAAATGTTTAAAGTTGGAATTTCACATGATTTTTTTATTAAGGGTAGTTTTTTTTCATTAAATTTCTTTCAATTTCTATACCATTCATGTCATATTGGTATTTTTGATATATTTTCACTTAGTTCTCAGAGGAAAAATCTTGTTTTTTAAGTCTTTTAATTTGGATTCAAAGTGTTTTCAAGAAGAAAAAAGTATTCTTTTTGTTCTCATTGAATCCTTTTCATAGTTCCATCAAGCATTTACATTCATTTTCACACTTTTAATTTCTAGAGTTCATAATCCTTGTTGTGAGCGTTATGCACCTAATTTGATTAGGTGAAAGCAATGAACAATGCTTTGGTGATTTTCTATCACTATTTGGTTTAGTTATTACTAAAATTTTTTTCCAAGAAAGGATTTTAAATCTTGATATGAGAGTCGATACTGATTTTTAGATGTTATTGGATTCTTAGGTTCATGTAAATATGTAAGTTCATGTGAATAGATTTTCGCTAGCATAATTTCCCATGTTTACTTTAGCTTATCCATATTTGATTTGAGTTAGATAGAAACCTATGATGATTTTAGATGCCATGCATGCTGGTAATTATGATATTAAAAATAGATTTTTTTTCTAATTGTTGATTTAGTTGAACATGATATGGAATTGTTAGAATTTTTCTTTTTAATTTTTGAAGTAATTATATGTTGCTTTACTGATATTAAATTAGTAGAGATTAAACTATAATTTTCCTATATTTTTTAAACCCATTTGGAATGTTTTGACTTGGTTGAATGGTAAAAATATTATTTTACAAAGTTTCTTTTATTTTTAGGTTTATTTTATAATTTTAGAAAATCTAGGGACTAACTTATAATTTTTAAAAAATTTGTTGCATGGTGAATTTGTCATGTCCAAATGTTTCTAAGCCAATTTTAAGACACTTTTATGTCTTTTGGATGCATTTAGGTTTTCATTTGGCATTCTTATTTTCTTTAAGGCCTTTTTGTAATTTCAGAAAGTTTAAAGACTAAATTGTCAAAAATAAAAAGAAAAACTTTTAGGGTATAGGTACTTGGTCGCAAGGGATTTAGGATTATTAAGTGGATTTTCCATGTGTTTTTAATATGTTTTGATGTTTGTTTTGCATTTTTAATCTTTGTCGAGAGTAAATTGAAAGGTTAAAAAAGTTTATAGTCCATTTAGTAAAAGCCTTTCATTTTCAACATTAAATTACCCATTAACTGTATTTAGGACAATTTAGTGATATTTCTAACATTTTAGTCTATTTTGGGGTTAAGGTATATTTTTGAATAGTTTAGGGACCTTTTTGTAACTTTTGTATTTTAGGTCGTATTTGCGATCTAAGATATCCATTTAGTATATGATTGCCATTTCATTTTATTATCGAGTCTTTTAGAGCTACTAGGATACTTTCATGTCAAAGATATACTTTGGGGGCATTTTAATAATATTACCTTAGAATTAAGTCCTTCAGGGTAATCAAGATACTTTCATGTCAAAGATGTTCTTTAAGCCTAGGCTGGTCATTTCATGATATTATCAAGTCCTTTAGGGTATAAGGATATTTTCATGTTGAAGGTATACCTTAGTGTCATCTTAATGACATTGTCTTAGTATCGAATCCTTTAGAGTCACTGGGATAATTTCATGTTAAAGGTGCACTTTAGGGTGTTAGCTACATTAGCTTTGAATTAATCTCAGTTTTGATATAACTAAAACTTAAGCTTAGTTAGCTTATGTTTAAATATTTTTAGGTTAGTATTTTTCCATGAATTGTTTTGAAAATCACTTTGAAAAATGCTAAAATCGTTTTTACCATTTAACTTACTCAAAAATATGTTCTAAATGCATACCATAGTATAAAATATTTTTGGGATAAGTTTTATAATGTTTTAAGTTATAAAAATCCCTTAAAGTTGATTTTCATGTAAATATATCCATACAAACTTAAAATGTCTAGATATATCTTAAATTATATTGATACACATGAAATTTTATTAATACATGGCTTTTCCAATGGTTATATTTTTGTACGGATATAGGTAATGTATCGATATACGTCCAAATGTACAATTTGGCAAGAATGCATTGAAATCACTCAAATGAAGCCTCTAATGGCTACATTATTCCACCAAACATTCCCAATGACCATATTCATGATCAAGGTATAAATAAGTTTTTCCAATGCCTCCAACAAGAGCATGAACCAAGAGATTAAGCTTAGAGTCATATTTCTCATCTCTTTCATATTTCTAAGTAGGTCTTTATGTATAAGATTAATCCTTTGTATCCATTCGTGTATTCCTTGTAATTCTATTTTTAGAATTATTAACCATTGTGTCTAAACTCTAGTAAATACCTAGACTTCAAAGGTTTTATTTGTTTACACCTAAATCCTATTAACTATTTAGCAATTGAAAAGTAGAAAGGTTATATTTTAGCCACATAAGATAGAGGGTAGAGGTTGCAATCTTATCCTAAAAGGATAGGAGTGTAACGGTTATACCTTATCCATGAGAAGTAGACTATTCAAGTTAGTGAATTCAGGAAAGCCAAGGTATGTAAGGCCAAGGTAGAGGATGTAGGCAATTGAGGCCAAACTCTCTAACTACTTGAGTTTGCTTCTCTTTCCTTAGCTCTTTAATTGTCTTCCTATTATTCACTAATCTACATTATAAAATATCAATGTTTAGATTTCTTAATTTTATTAAAATTTTAATTTGTAAAAAGTTTTTGAGAAATCAATTTCACCCCCTTTTGATTTTGTTCACCAGTAAAAGGTCTAACATAAGGATTAGTTAATCATTTCATAACATTATCAAGTTCTTTAGGGTTATCAGCATACTTTTATCTCGAAGATATACTTCAGTGGACATTTTAGTAATTTTATCTTGAAACTGAGTTTATTAGAATTACCTAGATATTTTTATGTTAAAAGTATACTTGAGGGGATATTTTGGTCTCGAGGGGATATTTTGGTCTCTTTGTTCAAATCTGAGTCTTTTAAATCTAGTTTCAAACTTTCTATTAAAATTGGCTCTTAGGACAAGTTTTTATTATTTTTGACAAAACCAAAACTTTTTTTGAAAATCAAGGCAATATCTATGAGTTAAAGTAGCATGTGCAATGTCTCTTAGCATATGGGCAGGGTTTTAATAATGAGTTACCTTTTCAAAATTAGTAAAATTGGGATTTTTTTTTGAACTTCATGAAACAAAACTTTGTATTTCTTCAACTTTATCTGGTAATGTACGAATGACATTTTGATTTTAAGAATTTAAAACTTAATTTTCTCAAATGGAATAATGAATTTAGCTTAAGAAAATTTTGAAATATGAGAATTATAATTAAATACTAGTATTGAAACTGAATAAAAATCAAGATTTAAATTAACATGTAATCAAAGGTACAAATTTTCGAGCTTCATGAGAGGGATTGATCCTTATTCATGGTTGTAACTGACTCCTAAACCCTTCTACATGAACCCTAGTTAATATAGCCCTTGGAGTTTATTTTCAAGGGTTTCGTAACTATCAACAGGACTTTAGTAGGTTACCAATCTTACTTAGCCAAAATAGATTAGTGACAACTCTAAGACAAATAGTCTTTTTGTAACAACTATTTAGGGCTGAGTGAGAGATTTATTCATTACTCGGTCCCCAAGCTTGAAAAATAATAAATAATAGAAAATGAGTATCAACCACTTTTAAGTCCTGTGGATTAGGATTCATGTTCTAGCCACGTTACGATAATCACAACCTCTTATTAATGCCAGTAATAGCACTGAATAACAACTAATCAATGACAATAATCCCTAGTTCAACCACTAAAAACTTAACATAAGACTCGCTACAAATCAAGCTCGTAAAAACAAGTTGGAAAGTGTTTTGAAATGCTTTTTTTCATTGCTCAAAACCAATACATATTTGAGCATTTAGTAAGTCATTTTCTCTAAGAATTCCATAAAAAATCATGATGAAAACATAGGCCTTCATCAAATCATGGATTAAGTAAGTAAGGACCTATTGCTTGGAGTTTGTTTCAATAAAAACATTTTCTAGCATCAACACCTAAACATTTTCACGAACACAATAATTTAAACTAACAAATCATCAACAAAATACAAGGAAATACAAGATCTAGCACATAATCATCATGATCGAATGAAATCTAATATGATCAATGCCAATCTAATATCATTCACCACAAATCAAGATCAATGTGCATGAAACCTAGCAAGATCATGAGCTAAAATCAAGATCTATAGAAAAATGAGCTTAGTTGAACCTAGACCTAGCATTTTGATCATCATATTTCATCATGATTCATCAAATTTTAGCTCAAATCATATTTTTCTTGACATAAATATAACATGAACATAAGATATTTTAATGAACATGCCTAGCTGAATATGATTTTACATGGATCCAAACTAGTTGAACATGTTATCATGATTTTAAATAATATTTAAACTTAGATTAAATAGATTCAAGATCTAATCATGCAAGATAATACAAATATGCATGGAAAACCTAGATCTAATGTGCTTAAATCATGATATCACAAAAAACCTAATGGCCAAATTTAGATCTCTAATTATGTAACCTTGTTCAGATGCCTCTAAGCTTAAAATGATCAACTTAAAGTTCAAATCATGCTTAGAATCAAAATAATAAATGATTAATGAGAAAGTTATACTTTTGAGCTTTCTTTTCTTAGCTTTCCTTAGATTTCTCTTAAAAAAATGTAAGAATTTTGAGAGAAAATCTGAAAATTTAATTTATGATTAAGTTTATTTAATGTAGTGTATTAGTGTGTGAATATGATGCTTATCATTTAGTATTTGTAAAAAATGGTGGTCACCTAATCATTAATCACCTTTGGGTAACCTTAGAGATATTCATTAACTTTCTCGCCGCTTTTAACCGCCATATAAGAAAAACTTGCTTGCCCTTAAATGATAAAAGAAATTGCAAACAAACCATAACACATGTTAGGATAAAATTGGCCATGTGATGAACTTCAAGCTAATTTTGTACAATTTCAATTTTCATCCAATTGAACTTGATGTGATCATTTATAAATGCAATTGGAAATTATTTCTTGTAATAAAAATATCCTAAAAAACTTTTTGCCTAAAAAATGGAATTTTTATCTTAGACCTTTTGCATTAAGCTCTTAAAAATTCAATTTCTAAGGTATTCTCATGCCGATCTTGATTGCCCTTTCTTGACCTACTTTTCATGCCTAATTTTGAATTAGTGCAATCAATTTCAACATTTGAGTTTTGGAACACTGAAAATTTAAATGTCAAAAGTTTTGTTATTAGTTAACTTTTGACTATCACTTTGTTCATTGTAGACTTTTAATTTTTTGTTGACTTTTTTATTTGACTTTTAAACCAAGCCTCTTTTCACTCTATTTATTGTTCTATTTTTTTGAGAGGTGTAAACTAGCCAACATTCATCATACTTTCACTTTTTGAGGCCTTGGTTTTAATCTTTCAAATCTAGCTTTCTTCCTTTAGATTAATCCATTTACCTGAAGTGCTTTTTCTTATCAAATTAACCTCATAGTATTATTGCATATTAATCTTTAATGCTCTATTTTAGAAGATCAGGACTAAGAAAATACTGACAAATTTATGAAAACTTGAAAAAAGTTAATTAAGGGGTCCAAACAAAATTAAGTGTCTACATCATTCTTTAAATAGAAACATTAAAGGTAAAAGCAAAATCCAATCTAAGAAATTTTCAAAAATTGACCATTGATTTCCTTAATGTCACATTCAAACTTTTGGACTTTGCTTTCACCCAAGTCATTGTCATTGGGTTTTTCACTCTTAGACATTGGTATTGTCCAATAATTGTCTAACATTTTAACCTTATTCCAGCTTTAATTCTATCTAAATTTACTTTCAAGTGTTGGTTCGGTCCAAGCCACTTATGTTGTGGAATTTATCTTAAGGTAAACCATGACTTTACCTAGGTTATTTTTCTATTCTTGGTTCTTTTCAAGCTATCTTTCAACTATTGTTTTTGCCTAAGTCATGTTTTGACTACTTGTTTTAGTCATATCATCTTTCGACTATTGGTTCTACTTAGGTCATTTATGAGTACTAATTTTAGATCAGTTTTGAAATTCTAGTTTCACCTAGGCCATTTTCTAACTACTGGTTTTGCTTTGGTCATTTTTTTAACACTCGCTTTCATTTAGGTCATTTTTTAACTATTGGCTTCAAGTAAGACATTTTCCAACACTGGTTTCACCTAGAATGTCTAACAATGACTAGTTTCAATAAGATCTCTTCATACTAATAGTTTCATTCAAGTCATATTCGAACCATTGGTTTTGACTAGGTCACCTTTAAAACTCTTGTTTTGCCAATTACTTTTTCAATATCTAATTTCATCTAAGTCACTTTACTAATTTTGGTTTCACCTAAGTTCACTTTTCAAATGTCGGTTTCACATTGAGTATATTTAAATTTCCAGTTTCATTTAGATCATTAAATAGTGTTTGAAATCATTTTTAACTTTTAAATTTTCAAAAAAAAAAGGCCACTCTTTAGCCCTTTCTCAATGGTGAATATAAAACCTTCATAAAAAATTGACCTTTATGATCAGACAAAATTGTTTTTTATTATCTTTGCCTTATTCTTAATTCTTAGCAAAATGTACAAAGAAGGGCAATGTAACAACCTAATTTTATGTGGACAAGCCAAATCCTAAATTAAGTCAATTGGTTCACATGAGATTTTTAACTTTTGATTTTGACTTAGTCTTTTTCATCATTCCAATTTCTTTAATCTGATTTCACAATCATGTCCAATTTATTTAAAGTTAAAACCAGGTTTAGATTCACTGATCTATATTTTTATATATTAAGATTGGATTTGAATAAGGCCCTTATTGGATCTTTGATTTTTGTTAGGAATTATAATGGGCTTAATTAGGTTGGGCTTACTAGCTTAACTCTATTAGATCAATTTTGGGCCATTTCTTTGGAATAAGCCTGCCAAGCTTACCTATCACACCAGGCTTGGCCCATTCCCCTACAAGCCTATCACCCTTAGCTTTCGCCCAATAGGCAGTAACTTAAGCCTTGCACCATGCCCATGCTACCACTTTCTTGCCATTGCCTAGTCCTAACTACTATTTCCCATACCAATTTGCCTAACAGCCACCCATAGTCATGAGCATTTACTTGCCCAAACACTAAGGCTTCGCCTCTCACTCAAAGCCCTCTGGCAATAGCCTTAGACAGCCACCTTCCCCATCACCCTAGGTGGTTCCTTTTCTATAAAGACACATATGACATGCTAATGCAAACCTTAGGCTGAAAACATAGCCTATAACCTAATTGGATGCAATTAAACCCCTACGATTATCTCAAAAATCAAGCGAAGAGAACTTAACCCCAATAAAACTTGCTAATTAAAACCAATGTTACTAGAATCTTGATCACCATAAGTTACCTTTAGAAGATCAATTTGAGTTCTTGTGTAAAGAATAATGAAAAAGTTCTCACAAAGTGAAAAAACTTTCAAGAATTTTTTATATCCAGCCTTCTAATTACATGAATAAGATAGCTTTATATAGACCTAAAATCTATAAAATCCTAACTAAACAAAGACAATCCTAATCACAGTCCTAATAGTAATCAATAAGGATAAAGTTTATTTCTTATCATAATCTGATTAGGAATTGTCTAAACAACTTCAAATCCTAAGCATAGTCCTAATTGTAATTAATAAGGACAAAGTCTATTCCTTATCATAATTTAATTAGGAATTATCTAAACAATTTAAAATTGAACAGTTAAATTCTTATTAAAAAAATTAGAAATCTAAAATCCTAAACTAATATTTTTATTAAGCCTATGAATACATGCAAATTAGGCTATATTAAACTTAAACATGTGAAGTGGGCTTTAAGATTTATTCTTCAACATTTTTCTACCTCAACATAATGTAAAAAAGTGATCAATCTTAGCAATGCATCTTATTCATCTTGAATAGCCTCTTTTGCTTGTATTTCCAAGATTAATCCTTGTAAAGCTTGCTTTATGCGTTTAGTCTTTACCTTAGTCATTGGACCTCTAATTCCTTGCAAATGATCAAAAGAATGGTTGGAAATAAGTGTTTGTGCAAGTTTATCTCTATCATTCACTCCCTCATCGAAAGGATTCGTCTTGGAATCACCTAGATCATACAAAGATGAATCAACAACATTAAAGGTAGCACTCATATTACTATAGCTGTTTGGCAATTTTAGCTTATAGGAATTCTCATTGATTCTTTTAAACATTTGAAAAGGTCCATCTCCTCTAGGCTATAACTTAGGTTTCCTTTGAGTAGGAAACCTTTCCTTATGCAAATGAACATAAACTCAATCTCCAGGTTTGAAAATGAACTTAATACTCCCCTTATTAGCTTATCTTACATATTGCTTATTCTACTTGTCTATGTTAGCTTAAACCTTGGCATGCAAATCCTATTAAAATCTGCCTTATGTTTACCATCCAAATTAGCACGTTCACTAGTAGGCAAAAGATATCTAAAAGAGTTAAAGGATTAAAGCCATATGCAACTTTAAAAGGAGAATACGAAGTAGTAGAATGAACAATCCTATTGTATGCAAACTTAATATTTGGCAAAACATCTCTCCCATTTTTAAGTTCTTTTGAATGATAGCATATAACAAAGTAGTAAGTGTCCTATTAACTACTTTAGTTTGTCAATCTGTTTGAGGAGTGCAATAGTAGAAAACAAGAGTTTAGTTCCTAACTTATTCCGTAAAGTACACCAAAAATTACTTAAGAACTTAACATCCCTATCACTTACTATTGTCCTAGGCAATCCACGCAAATATACTATTTCTCTAAAGAACAAATCAACAATATGTATTGCATTATTGGTTTTAGAACATGAAATAAAATGCACTATCTTAGTAAACCTATCAATAACAATAACAAATATGCTATCTTTACCACTTTGAGAACTAGGCAACCCTGATACAAAATCTATGGATATATCCATCCAAGATTGATTAGGCATAAGTAAAGGTGTATATAAACCATGTGGCATGACTTTAGATTTTGCTTGTTTACGTGTGATACACTTATCACAAATAGATTGCACATCATCTTTCATGTTAGGCAAATAAAAATGTTCATTCAATATATCTAAAGTCTTTTGCACACCAAAATGCTGTATCAAGTTGCCTTCATGAATCTCTCTAACTAGCATTTCAAGCAAAAGAATATATAGGCATACACAATTTATCTTTCTTAAACAAGAATCCATCGTGCCTATAATACTAACCATACACACACTTAGAACATGCGTTCCATACTTGGCTGAAATCAACATCATTAATATATAAATCTTTAATAAACTTAAAACCAAGTAATTTAGTTTGAAGGAAGTAAGTATTACATACCTTTTAGAGAATCCATCAACTACAATGTTTTCCTTTCCACTTTTATACTTAATAACATAAGGAAACATCTCAATAAACTCTAACCATTTAGCATGCCTCTTACTAAGCTTACCATGTGATTTCAAATACTTTAAGCTATAATGATCAGAATGGATTATAAATTCCTTTGGCCATAAATAGTGGCACCATGTTTGTAGAGTTCTCATTACTGCATATAGCTCTTTATCATAACTTGGATAGTTTAATGCTGCCTTACTAGGCTTTTTATTAAAATAAGCAATTTGTTTAGAATCTTGCATCAAAATAGCTCCTATTCCATTTCTAGATGCATTATATTAAGTGTAAAAAATTTTATCAAAATTAGGCAAACATAGAAAAGGTGCATTAGTCGACTTATCTTTCAAAGTATGGAAAGCTTTCTCATGCACTTAAATATAATATTCTTTTTAAGAAGTTCATTTATAGGTGCTACAATAGAACTAAAGTGTTTGACAGAGCTTTTATAAAAACTTGATAAATCACGAAAACTCTTTACCTCATTTGTATTCCTAAGTGTTGGCAAGTCCCTAATTGCCTTAACTTATCTTCATTTACACTTATTCCATGCAACATCACAACAAAACTAAGAAAAACAATGGACTCTATGCAAAACACATATTTCTTAAGATGAGTATACAATTTATGCTCTTTAAAGTATTAAAAATAGCATGCAAATGTTTAACATTATCATCTTAATTTATTTAGCATAAAAAAATATCATCAAAGTCAACCACAACAAATTTCCCAATGAAAGAATGCAAAACTTGATTCATCAATCTCATAAGTTGAGAGGTGCATTACTTAAACCAAACGACATCACTAACCCTTTGTATAAATAATATTTTATGTTAAAAATAATTTTTCATTCATCACCTTCTTTCATGCAAATTTGATAATAGCCATCTTTAAATCAATTTTAAAAAACACATATGAAACAATGCAATTTATCAAGCATATCATCTAACCTAGGAATAGGATGTCTATACTTTACAATGATTTTATTAATGGCTCAATAATCAACGTACATATGCCATGTTCCATCTTTTTTTGGCACTAAAATGACAAAAACAAAACATGAGCTAAGACTCTATCTTATGAATCCCTTTTTACACTAATTCATCTACTTGCCTTTAAATATCCTTTGTTTCCTCAGGATTTGCTCTGTAAAATAGTTTATTAGGGATTGATAAACCAAGAATGAAGTCTATTTAATGCTTAATACCTCTTAAAGGAGGTAATCCACATGGGTTTTTCTTAAAAAAATAAATCTACAAATTTCTATAACAAAGAAACAAACGCACTAGGCAAAGAAGGGTTAAAATTGTTAGTTGAGAAATAAGCATCCTAGTACAAAAGTACAAGTAGTTGTTGCTTACTAATATAGCACTCTTAATCTCACTTTTTTTTAGCAAAAGCAGTAACTCTCTTATTTTTCTCTCTATTTTACTATCTATATTCTGAATTTTTTCCCTTATTGCACACTACTATGCTTTTTTTGCTAACTTGCATAACTCATTTTCTATATCACTCTTTTTTTTCTCGTGCACTTATTTTTTTTCATCTTGCACTCCTTAGCTATCCTAATTTGGTCTTTATATGCCTTTAATGGTTTAAGAGGTGTTAATACAATAACTCAATCATTCATTACAAAACTATATCACTCTTGTACCTATCATGAGTAACTTTCCTATCGAACTGCCATGGATGCCCTAAGAATAGATGACTAGCATACATTTCTGCATACTTCACAAAGAACCTCATCTTTGTAGTTGCTAATAGAGAATGCAACAAACACTTTGTCACCTTAACTTCTCCACAATCATTCAACCATTATAGCTTTTATGATCTTAGATACTTTAATGTAGGCAGATTTAACTTTTCAACCATTAAAGTACTAATAACATTAGTGCAACTACCATTATTAATAATCATGCTACATACCTTAACATTGTACCTCATCACCATCTTTCTTAGGCTATATGTTAAGAGCATGCTTAGTAACGAGCATAACTCCATGCATGGGTTCTTCAGTGTCAACATCACTATAATCCTCCATGGTGGCATTTCATCATCATTTTAACTTACACTCTCTATGTCACTATTATCCATAACAATCATAGCCTTTTTATTGGGACATTGAGAAGTAAAATGCCCAAATCCTTGACACTTGAAACACTTAACATCATGTGATTTAGAAGATGATTTAGTGTTAGTTTTACCTTAAAAAACGAACAACTGAATCCTTTGGCTTTGCATTTTCTTTAGGTCTTGAGACAGTTTTGTCATACTTCTAATTTGACTTCCATGAAGAGCTAGAAGACGAACCGTATTTGGAAGTACCCTTAGACTTCAATTGCCTTTCTAGCTTGATAGCTTTATTCAACAATTCCTCTATCTCTATATAATGATACAATTCCACCATGTTAGCTATCTTTTTATTCAAACCACTAATGAATCTAACCATAGTTGCCTCATGGTCTTTCTCTATATTAGCCCTAATAAGGGCTATCTCTATTTCTTTCTAGTAATCCTTTACATTCATGGATCCTTAAGCTAGCCCTTGCAACTTTCTATACAAGTCCCCATAATAATGGCTGGGTATGAACCCTTTTCTCATTACTACCTTCATTTTTTCCCATAGCTGAATAAGTCTCTCACCATTCCTATAGCTATTAATCACAAATTGATCCTACCAAGTACCAGCATAATCCTTGAACTCAACTGCTACTAGTTCAACATTCTTTTCCTTAAAAAAATTATGATAATAAAAAACATGTTCTACCTTCCTCTCATACTCCAAGTACAATTCAAGGTCATTTTTCCCTTAAAAAGTAGGGATTTTCATCTTAATACTACCTAAATGGCTATCACATTTTAAAACTGTCTTTTTACTCTTCCTAGTACTATTTTTATCATAATAAGAATAATTTTTTCCTCTTTCTCAACCATGTGATTTCTAGAGGATCTAAGATTGGATAGGGACTAGATTATCTAACCTTACACTTAAAAGCTTGAATTTGTTTAGGATAACCTTCACAAACAACTTGATATTGATTTCAGCATTATCTCTTCCACTATTCTTGTTTTAAACTTGTGAAAAAATTTGTTAGTAATAAAACATATTAGTTTTCCTCACATACTCCCTTACATGTTTATACTCAAGATTTGATACTTAATCACTCATGTTTCACTCAGTTTGGCTTTTCTTGATAATATTATCACAACTCTTGCATTTTACCACTCAACTTCCTTTTATAAGCCCTTTAAAAGAAGCTTTATCACTGATCTTACCAAATCAACATGCAACAATAAAATTATTATAACATTGATTAATAATATTTATAAGAAAGATCAAGGAAGTGAAATCAATAAAAAATATCAAAAGAAAGGAATTTAGCAAGAAACACTGAAGAAAGAGAAATCAACAAGGAAGAAATAAAGAATTCTTTGTAAGATATGAATATAACTATCTTTCTAAGATGGAAAAGGGTTAGAACACTACAACACCTTTTTTTGTTTTTTTATAGATGACGACCAACACGAAATATATAGAAACACAATGAAATTATGGGATTAAAAGATAGATTACACATAACTCTCAAGAACCAATGCTCTAAAGGCAAATAATGCAAACCTTAGGCTAAAAACACAACTTAAAACCTGATTGGATAGAATTAGAATCTTAGGATCATCTTAAAATCAAGCAAAGAAAACTTAACCTTAATCAAACCTGCTTATTAGAACCAATATTATCGCTACAAGTTACCTTGATAAAGATCAATTTGAGTTTTTGTTTAAAGAGTAAAGAAGAAGTTCTCACGAAGTGAAGAAACTCTCAAGATTTTTTTTATATCCAACTTGTTCAATTACATGAATAAGACAACCTTATATAGGCCTAAAATCTGTAGAGTCCTAGCCAAATAAGGACTATCCTAATCATAGTCCTAATAGTTACCAATAAAGATAAAGTCATTTCCTTTTCATAATCTGATTAGGAATTATCTAAACCTAAAATCCTAAGCATAGTCTTAATAGTAATTAATAAAGATAAAGTCTATTCCTTATTATAATCTGATTAGAAGTTATCTAAACAACTTAAAATTGAAAAGTTAAATGCTTATTAGAAAAAATCAAAAATCAAAAATCCTAAACTAGTATTTCTATTAAGCCCAGAATACATGTAAATTGGGCTCCATTCAACTGTAACATGTGAATTACGCTCCGAGCTTGGTTTTTTAACTTTTTTTAGCCTCAACATAATGTAGAAAAATGATCAATCTTGGCATGCATTTCTTTTATCTTAAATAACCTTCTTTGCTTGCATTTTTATGATTATTCCTTACAAAGCTTGCTTTATGCATTTAGTCTTTGCCTTAGTTATTGGACCTCTAATTCCTTATAAAGGATCATAAGAATGGTTGGAAATAGGTGTTTATGCAAGTTGATCTCCATCACATGCAAAGCCTTATGTCACACCACTTTTGCACTAAAACACTTGGATGAAACCTACCCTCATTAATCTTCAGGCAAACAACTAATCTTTAGATTCCTAAATATTTTAGGGATTAGCTCCCTTGGTTCTATAAAGAACCCTAAAAGTTGATTGCAAAAGAGGGTCCTTTTGGATTTAAGAGAACTATTAATTCAAAGCTTACAAAGTCATCATAATACACACAATAAAAAAAATTGAAAACTAATGAATCATAAGTAAAGGGTTTCGACCATCATAGGGTTTAGAAGTTTTTGGATCTTGTTTTAAAAATCACAATGGTGATGGAGGGGTAAGGACAGAAAAACTATGGTTTGATTTTGAAGCTGATCTAACAGCTAGAACAAAAAGATAAAAATGCTTAGGTATAAATTTTAAGGTTTAGATTTATGGTGTTCATAAGAGAACAAAGCTTAGATTCGAGTTTTGGAGGTTCAAAAAAGGTCATGGATGAATTTTAAGACTAATAGGCCACCAAAGATCAGTAATCGATGATGATGATAGTAACCAGTGTGATTGCCAGCTATCAAAAACCCAGTTTAGACTATTTTCTAGATTAGGTTGGGTTTAGAGAGAAGTGAAAAAGTAAAAACTTTTTTTTAAACCTAAGTGAATTAGTTGCACAAACTAGCAGGTTAGCCTAGGTCCGTGCATTATCAATAATCAATGACGATGACAACGATCGATCTGACTATTGGCTACCAAAAACTCAGTTTAAATTGGTTCTAGATTACATTTTGGTTTAGAAAGAAGTAAGAAGGTAAAAGAATTAGATAAGGAAATAAGGAAGAAAATAAAATAAAAGTAATCTTTAAACCCAAACGAGCGAGCTATGCTGACTCACCAGTTAGCGCAAGAGGGGAAAAAAAAAAACAAAAAGATAAAAAAAAGAAGAAGGTAAGATAAAAAATAGAAACAAAATTTCATGAAAATAATAAGTGGAAAGAAGAACAAAGCAATCAATTAGAAGTTCAATTCAACATACTACTTAAGACTTTAACTTCTTAATTTTTTGGGTAAAATTTATATCTTTCTATATTTTATGCACTTTATTTATTTAATGATTATTTTAATATTTTGTTAGATATCTTAAAAATGAAATTGAAAACTAACAATAATAGTTATTTGTTAGACTATGCATTGCATTTTTAAAATTGTTAACATCATGTACATTCATGCAATAGTTAAAAGCAAATGTGAATTCTCAGTAATAGAATTTTACGAAATTCGCAGATAGTGATTCCTAAGATATCTTGAGGTGGAGAAAATGTCCTTAATTATCCCCAAAAGTATTAAGAGCATTAAATTTGTAAATAATTTCTTTTACATGAAGAAAATTATTGGAAAAAGATTAAACAAGTGTGGACAAAGAATCTCCACTAACAAACTTTGAGGAATTCATAAGTAATGACTCTCATGAAATCTCGAGGTGAGAAAATTTTAATTAACACTACCAAAAGTATTGTAGTATTTATTAAGAATTTTAAATATAAAAGATTCTCATTCACTTTTATTATACTTTTAATAATAATAATAATAAATCTATTGTCATAAAAAGAAATAAAGATATTAAAAAATAAATTTTGTAGAAAAATAAATTTAAAGGAAATATGAAAGTTAAGACCATTTTTTAACAAGGCTAAAAGACCATTTTTTAACAAGGCTAACAAATAACATGTGATTAAATGGTTTTGTTTTTAAATCAGTGTCATCAAGGTGCTAATATATTCTTTATGCATGACCAATCTCTAAAACCCAACCATGCTTTCAAACCAAAAGATGATCTTTTAATAAATTTTAATTGATTTTTAAATTTAATAAAATAATAAGTTTTATGGTAGCGAGTCACACCTAACAAAAAAATTGCTAGCAAATCTTTATACCAATAAATGTGTATATATATATATATATATAAAGCCAATTCTTTTAAAAAATAATAACCATTAACTAACCAAACACTAGACTAATTATCCAAACAAGATAACTAAATGATCCAACAGACCAATAGGAAAACATAATTGAATTTTCCAAATGTACTATACAAAAAAAAGGGGATAAGAGAATGTAACATATGCTTAACTCTAAAACTTTCCCTTCTACAATTAAGTAATGGTTTTTTTCCTAAAATAAAAATGCCAAAGCTTAGAAGCAAATGTTTTGTAATTTATATGATTTAGCTACGATATACTACTTTTTAAACTTTTCATTCTACCATTAAGTAAAGAATTTTCTCCTCTAATAAGCATTATAAAGCTTTGAAAAACTATCATTCAGTTACCTTCCATCCCCATTATAGCTTAGGCAAACCAAAAGTTTTCCTAAAATAGTTTTAGCTACCTATTTCATAATATGCCTGGGATGCTAATCTCAAGCACATCGAACTTAATAATTAATTTTTAAAGGTTTACCTGTCACTACAAAATGACTATGTAAATGAGTCGTCATCAATCTTTTCAAGGTAGATAGGATTGGTCACTTATTAAGACTCATATTTTAAGGGTTTTCACACCCTTAAAAGTGAGTCTCAAACTTTTCTTATGACTAGAGAAAATTAAGGTTTGAGAGTCAATTATGTGTGAGGAAGGATAAGCACCCCTACAATGCTTGTATAACTTGGTACTTCCTAATCATTGATTTTAGTTTTTGGTATCTAAGCATAATATCTGTCTTTTAAATTTATTAATTTTTTTACATGAATTGGTTTTTTATTTTTTGAAAGAAGGGAGAATTCTTCGCATCCCACTAATAAATCCAATTAAACATAAAGTTTTTATATTTTATTTTTAAAAAGAAATTATAATTCAATTTTTTTAAGAAAGGGTATTCTATTTTTAAAAATAATCGGTGAGATTCCTTTCATAACTTTAAAGAAATCTAGGGATCAATTAACTCGAGGATATTGTTTTGATTATTTTAAAACATGTATTATATTAAAAATATTTTAAGGACTCCACTTTAAGCTAAAAAATATTCAAACGACCCTAAAGGTTTGGCATTTACATGCAAATGCTATCCTAACCCTAAGTGCTTGTTGTGATTTAAAAATATGAAAATGATCCAAAAGCTTTGACTTAGACATGAAAATGCTAATTCAACCCTAAAGGCTCGACTTTGACACAAACTGCTCAAATGGCCCTACAAGCCCGATTTTGGCATGAAAATGCTAGCACAACATTAAGGATCGATTTTAATACAACAATGAAAAAACAAATATGACTCCTAAGGTTCAATTTTAACATGAACGTGCAAAACTAATCATAAAGACTCGATTTTGAGGTGAAAATACTAGAATAACCCCAAAAGCTAGATTTTTCACATGAAAATATAAAAATAACCCTAAAAGCTCAAAATTAATATAAAAATAAGAAAAAGTCCTTAAAGGTTCGGTTTAGACATGAGAATGCTAAACTAAAGCTAAAAGCTCTATTTTAACCCAAATGTACCAAGTGGCACTCAAGTTTATTTTTAACATGAAAGTGTTAACGAGAGCCTAAGGGCCTGGTTTTAGTGGAAAATATTAAAATGAAACTTAAGGTTTGGTTTAGACATGAAAGTGTTGACATGACCTTAAAGGGTTCAATTTTTCCTTAATGGACTTCTAATGAGCTAATGGACTTCGTTATGAGTCTAGGTTTGGCCAAGTGACTAATATACCACGAGAAATATGAATTTAACTTGGGAAATTATCTAAAATACCTCTTAGGCTAGGTGAATGACAAAATACCCTTGGCAACAAGCTTTAGCCGAAAATAACCCACTAGCTAGGTTGGTTCAAGCTAGAAAAATCCTCTTAAAATTTAGCTTTGTTTTTTTTTAAAAAAAAAAGTAATCGCAAATATCAAGGGTAAGTTTAAGCTAGAAAAAAAAAACCACCCACTTTGCAAAGTCTTTTGATATAAAGAATTTCATATGAGCAACAATATGATCATAAAGAAAATAAATAAATAAATAAATAAGATAAAGTAAATAACAATATAAACTAAATAAAGAACATAAATTAAGTAAAATAAAATGAAATAAAATAAGTAAATAACGTAATAATAACAAATAAAAGAAAGTAAATAACATGAATATAAATAGCAATTATAACAACAATAAAAGTAATGCAAATAAACATAATTATAATTTAAATAACATTAAAGGTAAAATTTTGCTCAAAGTTTGGCCTAAGAAAATGGCTTTTGCATCCTTGGCTTAAACTTCCCCTAAGTAAATAATGAAATTAGACACGATAACAAGAAAAACAAAAATGAACATATTTTAAATAACATGATAGCACAATGTTTGGCCTTAGAAAATGGTTTTTACAACCATGGCTTAAACATCCTTTAAGCTTAACTTAAGATCATTAAGCTTTGCACAAAGGAATTAAACATAATAACATGCAAAATAAATATGAACATATTTTAAATAAAATGATAGCTCAAAGTTTGGCATCTCAAATAGGTCATTACAACCTTAGCTCAAATGTCACCTAAGTAAAACGTATGATCATCAAGCTTAAAATGAAAAAAGAACATAACAAATTTGGAAATGAAGAAAAAATAAAAATTAAAAAAAATATATATGAATGGAAATAAAGATGATGAGAAAAAGAAACTAGTAGCAAAAACAACCTACCTCGAATTAAAAACACAAGAATAATTTCCTTTTTTTCCTTTTTCTTTTTTTTTCTATTTTTTTCTCAAGCTCTAAGAATGTAGTTCTAAGTGAAGAAGAAGATGAGAAAAATATCTCCCTCACCAAAGTGGCATCACTCTTATGGGAAAATATTAGTCATTTTTTCATTTTCTTTCCCCTCGAAAATATAAATTTTTTTGATGACTTCTCTTCTCCCTATGCTTAGGTTGCTTGGAAAAAAACACCATGCCCGCTTACACATCTTGATTTTAGCTATTCGTAGGAATATGGCATGTGCACAAAAACAAAAATAGGCTTTAAAAAAACTATTTAATTAATTCCATACACGTAAAATAAATTATCCCTTCCCATGCTTTGAAATGTCAAGATTATAATCCAAGGTTGCCTATGTGTTTGAAAAGTCAAAATTAATCCAAAGGTTGCCAACATGCTATACAATTCAACCTTAATTCTAACTGGTTGGAAAAATTCATTTAAAAAATCCTATATGTAAATAATAATAATAATAATAATAATATGCTAAGAAGTCTAATTTGAAATTCCACATCTAAAGGCCCAATTACAAATTCTATGCTTATAAAAAAATAAATTAAAAGTCTAATTTGAAATTTTCATATGAAGAAGTTCAATAAACAAAAACTATTAAAATGTTTAATTAAAAATTTGATGTGTGAAGATTTTAATGATAATAAAAATTCAATATGTAAAGGAAAATATAATTGAAAATTCTACGAGTAAAGGTTTAATTAAATGTTCTAAATATTAAATGTTTAATTAAAAATTAAAGGTTAATTAAAAATCTCATATGAGAAGAAAAAGAATGAAACAACAATATTGGCATTGTAGCTTAGAAATCTAATGTAGTAATGCCAAAGGATCTACAACCTGGGCTCTATGGTGCAAAACTTTTGTAATGCAACCCTAGTAAAGCTACCAGCCAACCTACTGCATGCACAAAGCGAGCATTGTAAGATCAAGTAACTAACCAATGATAACAAGTAACTTTCCTATTCAACCATAGTAAATAAAAGATGCCAAAACTATAGCTTTGTGTTTTTGGCGAAATTAGGGAAATTGGGTTAGATTAGGCTTACCTGGGATCTAGAAAAAATTAGGTGTCTACAACTTAGTTGGCTCAAATTTTGGCAATGGTTAGTACTATGTTCAAACTATTTAACTAGATATATTCTCCTACATAAAGTATCAATAAAGTATTCACATACAACACCTAAACAATTTAGCATTATTGGCTCATTCAACATGCCACAATAATTAAGAAGAAACACTAAGATTAACATAAAATATATATGGAAAAATACAAGCAAAAGTTCATGAGCATTTCGAGAAAAACCAAAAAAAAGAGGCCTAAGAGGCATTTTAATAAACACCAACACATAGCATAAAGGTTTTTCAAAAAATATAATTTTCAACATTATTATAATCCACCAAAATCAAAATTCATAACCATAATTAAAATTAAAAATTCTTGCAAATATATTCTACATAAATTGCATTCAATCAACTAAATTTAAAGCTAAAAAATCTATAAAACGAACACCCTAATAAATAAAAAAAACTTTTTTCAAAATTAACAAATAAATCAAATTTACGAATGAGAAAACAACAAAAAGCCACAAAAGAAAACCCAACAAATAAGCAAAATTATGAATTAAAAAGAGAAAGTAAAATCCATCCAAATTAATAAAATGTGTAAATAGCTAAAAAATCCAAACATTTTCAATAAAGAGGGTGAAATAAAGAAACAACAACAAGAAGAATAAAAAGGGATTAGAAGAGGAAAGAAAGCTAATAAAGGGAAGAAACATGAGGAAAATAAATAAAAGGGAGAGGAAGTTTATTTCAGTAATGGTAATTTGGTTTTTGTTAGCTTTATTAGCTTTGAATTGATCTCGATTTTGATATAGCAATAATTTAAGCTTAATTAGCTTACAATTAAATGTTTTTAACATAGTATTTTTTTCCTTGAATTAAATTGAAAATACTCATAGATATATTCTTAATGCATATCTTAGGATAAAACATTTTATAGACAAGTTTTATAAGCCTTAAAGGCAAGAAAAACATTTTAAAAATGATTTTCTTATGAATGTATCGATGCCCTAAGTTTTTTGCATCAATACAATGCTTGGTAGTAGTTAAAGACTTTAAAACCTTTAATTGTGTCGACACAACCTTTATTTGTATTTGTACATTATGGATTGTATCGATACAAAATTTGCATGTATCAACACATTAGCTTGTAATGATCATATTTTTTATGAAATGTATGGATACCCACATTATTTACAGGTATCGATACATTGGCATGGATCTGAATATAGACAAGCATTTATTAAGCTCATAACGGCTCTCTGCCTGCCAAATTAACACCCAACATCCATATTTTACTCTCAAGTTATAAATAAATGTTCACAACACTTCTAGCAACAAGAGATATTACAGATTGATTAAGAAATTCATAAGCAAGCTCAACATTCCTTAAGTTCTTTATTCTCATCACATTTGTAATCACTTGAATTCATCAAGTTCATTTAATTCTCTTTCTTTTTGTACTTGGACTTCAATATACACATGCATTTAAGATGATTTTAATTATTTACAGACAATTTTAATTTACCATAAGGGATTTGTGTGAGATTAAAAGATACTACTTAAAAATTCGGTAGGCTTTTTAAAGGGACTTAAAAGGTTCTATCGTAGCCTCAAAATATAGTGTTGTAAGGTTATACCTTGCCTAAAATGTAATATTTTCACTAATGGATTGTATAAATCACCTTCATAAAGAAATGCCTAGAAGAGGGGACACAGGCTCCGAGTTCAATGACTGAAATTCTATATATCTAACCTTTGATCTTCTTCTCCTAAACTCTTTTTATATTTATTTATTCTCAATTTTCAATTCAACATTATTTTAATTTTGAAATTTTTAAAAGAACCAATTCAACCCCTTTTGGTTTATTTTTTAGTTTGAGCTAATGGTTTATATAATTTCCTTTTTAATAATTTTTTCTTCATTTCCTTTAAATAATTTTTCCATTAGAGCAACTTAGCAAATATTCTCAATAAAAGGCAAGTTTTTTAAATTTTCAAAAATATATATGAAGAAAACAAATTAAAAAATAATGAATAAAAAACAAAACAATAATAAAAAATTAAAAATTAAAATATAAAACAAATAAAGGAAAATCTGTGCTTTTTAAATTTTCCTTTTTTTAGATTTCAAAAGCCTTTTTCTTTTTGAAAAAAAAAATCTTTTCCTCCCAAAACTCCAAATATTGGTGATCGATTAAAATTGAAAAGTATCAAGCCTAACCCAACATGCTAACATTATTTTTGAAAAATGAAGTCACCATGAATCTTTTTTTTTTCTAGATGTGATTGGCCACCCATTAAAATTGACTTTTTAGAAAAAAAATTTAAAATTGATTAAAAGTTTGTAAAAGCTGATAGAAAATCGAAACTACATTTAACTAAAGAAAAAACAAGGTCACACGTGGAGAGGGTATTATTAGCATTCCATGATGCCTGTAAATCTAAACCAATTAATAATGTGCTACCTTCGACTTCAACAAAAATAAATTAAATTATGGTATGTAAAACGATTCCTTAAAATAGTATATTTTCTTTAAGAATAAATAAAAAATTATTTATTTTTGTTAAATTCAATATATTCCCTAGCGATCATGTAGAATACATAGTTTCTTTATTATGAAACTTTTTAAGCCATTCTCTTTTTTATAAAGATGTTCCATACTATTAATAATAACTATAACTCTTCTAGATAGTCCAGCGAGAGATTCGAAAATTATTAAAATATAGGACGCTGCCTGGCTTATTTGCATTTTAGGAAAATTAATTGAATTTTACAAATGATATTTAAATTTTAATATAATGTTAATAAAAATAAAAGGATTAAACATCATAGCAATAATATATGAATATTACAAGAATAAAAAAAGACAAAATTGATTCTAATATATAATAAACAATTTAAACAAAAGCAATCTAGAAAAATTAATTGTTTTATTTGATTTTTTTAAAATGAAAGATTACATCAATGCCTTGTATCGAGTTATCCCCTAACCTCCTGAGTGGTCCAGCTGAGATTAAAAGATTTTTTTTTTCATTTACGTTTACATAATCTTTTTGGAAATAGATTTTAAACATGGGTAAAATTTTTCTAACCTAGAAAATGTCAAAGATACTCCCTAGTAGTCTAATAGAGCACTTCGAGTTTGATGTATGAGAAACTACTTTTACTTTTATAAAATCTAACAAAAAAATAATTACAAATCACTCAAAATGAAACAAAGAAATAAAAAGGAACTATTAGATAAATGTTTCTCTTTTATGTAGCCATATCCGTATATCTATGAGAATATTGGAATTGTCTTAAGAAACTTTTAATCAGACTAAACAAGGATTTTTGGCTTGTTTTTGTTTAAACCATAAGTGTTACAATATGGCTTGGATACGAATCCTCACCAGCACAATGTAAAATGAAGGATGTATCCCTTATTCTTATATACTTTAATATATAATTATTCTTTTATTTTTAAAGGCCATTTCATTATTAATGTTAATTTTATTTTTTTGTGTCAAGGGATTGACTTGTTGCAATGAATCACTCACTCAACTTAATCCTAAATAGTCGTCAGGAAATGGCATTTTTTTAAAGTCGCCACTAATTGATTTTGGCTAGTTAAGATTGGTCACCAACTGGAGCTTATATTTCTAGGGTTACAAAACCCTTGAAAATAAACTCTAAGGTCCACGTCGATACTAGAGATCATGTGGTTAGGGAGTCAATTACAATCACAAGTAAGGATTGACTTTCTTATGATGCCGAGAAATCAGTACCTTATTAATAATGTGTTAATTTAAATTTTGATTTTTATTTGGTTTCAATATCTGGTCTCTAATTATAATTCCCAAATATCAAAAGTTAAATTTTATGAAATAAATTTATTGTTCTGGATGGAAAAATTAGGTTTATAATATTTTTGAAAATTAAAATATCTTTTGCACCTTTCCAGAAGATTAGAAGAACATGAGTGTTTTTTATCATTCTCTTTCGCACCCCACTAGAGAGCTAGTGGAATATGAAAGGTTTTTCTAAAAAAATCAAAATATCTTTTGTACCCCGTTAAAGAACTAAAGAAATACAAAAGGTTTTAATTTTTTAAAATTTGTAAATATCTCGATTTTCACTTTAAAAAGGATATCTCGTTATTAAAATAATCCGTATAACCTTTCTCATATGCTAGAAAAAATTTTATATACTACTTTAACATTAGAGACATTGCCTTGATTTGCAAAAATTCCAATTTTATTTAAGTAATAATAATAAATAACTAAAAACTTAGTTTAGATGAAATATACTAAACACAACTCTAAGGATTCGAATTTGGTCGATTTGACTAATATGTCCTTTAGAGCAGACCTTTAACCTAAAAGTATCCTGGTGATCCTATAGGACTTGATTTTAAAATAAATTAGTAAAATATCCTTAGGGAGTACCTTTGATGTATATGTATCTCAGTAAAACTAAAAGATTCTAAAACTATATAAACAAATGAACCTATTTCCTACATACACCTTTGACATAAAAGTATCATGATGATCACATAGGATTGGGTTCTAATATAAATTATTAAAATGTTCTTAAGGTTTACTTTGACGTAGAAGCATCCCGATAAGCCTAAAGGGCTTGACAACTTTGTAAAAGGATGAACCTATCCCTACTATGCACCTTCGACATATAAGTATCCCAATAATCATAAAGGATTCAATTTTATAATAAATTATCAAAATACCCCTGAGGTTTACCTCTGATATATGCATATCCTGGTGACTTAAAATGCCTGATGATATCATAAATAAACGAACCTATTCCTACAGTACACATTTAACATAGAAGTATCTCGGTGATCACATAAAACTTGGATCTAACAAAATTATTAAAATGCTCTTAAGGTTTACCTTCAACCTATAAGTATCTCGATAACATGGAAGACTCGAAAATAATATAAAATGACATTTCTACCCTTTATGAATTATTTAGATGTTAAGATTGACCTAAAATGCAAAAATTGCTAATACGTTATTAAACTTTTTAAAATTACATTTTGTACCCTAACAGGAAATCGAAGAAGCATAAAAAGTTTTAATAATTTCTATACCCTTCTAGAAGACCAAAGGAATGCTAGAAATATTTTTAAAATATCAAAAATATCAATTAACCGAAAAATGCAAAGTTTTTCTAAATGATCCTTAAAGTTTGCAAACTTTGCTGTTTAGTCCTTATACAAAATAAACACAAAATTCATCACAAAAAAGTTTGAAAATCATACCAATATTCATAATCTTAATTTAGGAAGCATTTATGACCATGGAACAAAAATGTTGCATTTTTGCAAATAAACCTTTAAATTTTTTAAAATTACATTTCCTATCCTAATGAAAAACTAGAGGAATATGAAAACTTTTAATAATTTCTACACCCTTGTGAAAGACCGTAGGAATGTTAAAAATATCATACTGACCTAAAATGCAAACTTTTGCTAAATGGTGCCTAGAAGTTTCAAATTTTACAATTTAGTCCTTATACAAAATAAACACAAAATTCATCACAAAAAAGTTATGGAAATCATACCAATATTCACAATTTCAATTCAGCTAACCAACTATGGCCTTTGAACAAAAATTTTACAATCACGCAAATAAGCCTATAAACATTTTAAAATTACAAAATGACCCCAAAATGAAGGAAAATGCATAAAACATATTCAAATATGTTGAGCTAAGCATAAAAACACTTTCATAAATAACCACAAGCAATTGACCAAGCATAAATCGATGTAAAAAATTTTACAATTTTTGTAATTTAGTCTTTATATTTTCTATAATTATGTAATAAGCTAAACAAAATCAAAACATGGCAAGATCATCAATATCAAATTCAGTCAGGCTTGGAATCAACATTCAAAAGTGTTCAAAATTTTGGAAAATTTATTTTTAGGCCCTTAAAACTTTCAAACTTTACAAAATAATCCTAAATATCATGAAATCAAGCATGAAAAAATATTCAAGGCCCACAAAACATTTTCAATTAAAATATGCATAAAATATGCACAAAATATGCACAAAACATTTTCAGACAAAAATAAATATTTTTCATCACATATTTGCAAAAATACCAACCTATATACATGTCATAATTTTTACCAATTTAAAATATGCATAAAATCAACATAAATAATGAATAAATCAACATGAAAGCTATTAAGAAAAATAACACAAAAATATATCCATAAAATTATCATTGTTTTTACTAAAGTAAGAAAAAAGAATGAAAATAAAAAATAACACAAAAATATATCCATAAAAATATCATTGTTTTTACTAAAGTAAGAAAAAAGAACGAAAATAAAAAAAACTAAAGATTTAGTAATAGAATTTACCTTAAAAAGCTTGAAAACCTAATGAAATTTTATGATATTTTCTATATTTTTTTCTTCCTTCAAGCTAAATCTTCAAATTAAGATAACCATTCCCACTTATAAAGGATGGAAATAGGCAAAAGGCTGAAGGAATACTAGCCAATTTGGTCTTAGAAAATTCTAAGATTTTTTATATATTTAATATTTATTTTTTTTATTTTTTATTTTTAGATATATTTGATTTAAATAAATTACTTTTGTCATTTTATGGATTGCATCATGCATAAAATCATCATGTAGAAATATGAAAGAGAAAAAATTTAATTTGAACAAAAAAACTAAATTATATGGACTAAACTTTAATATGTATTGAAAGAATAAAATTATACAAAACAACTTTAATTAAAAATCAAAATAAGCCTCTTAGACATGTTAGAAAATAAAAATGGACTCATTGGGCGTTTTACAAAATTAATGGGCATATTGGGTCTACGAGAAAAATTTACAGGCTATATGGCCCATAAAATGGATAAAACTAAATTTTGACCCATTAAAAATAAAATTAATAAAATTTCCATATAAAAATTCAAAAAGGAATTTTTGAAAAATTTTATGCTCGTAAAAGTTTTGGAAGAAAATTGTCATTTAAAAAAAATATAAAACTCATAAAATAAATTGAATTTTTAAAAACTAGTTTAATATGAATTTAATGAAGAAATTTGAAAATTTTTAAAGATTGTAAACTTAGAAAAAATCATCCTAAAAAAATTTACGAAGTAGAAAACTTTGTATCTGGGAAATGAGAAAATTTCAAAAATATGTTCAAATTTTATAAAAAAAAATGAATTTTGTTCAACAAATTAATCAAAATATTAATTTACAAAAATAATGAAAATGAAAACTTGAAATCTAAAACAAATTTTATCATAAAGATTTTATGAGTAAGATACTTCCGATACTATGGAATATTCAAACTTAATTACTGATATAGACAACTTGACACCTTGTGGAATAAAATGCCAATATGAATTTTTCCTTGAATATTTATGATTTTTTGGACTGCATATTGGCATAAATACCACATTGGGATTGCTAAAAGTATACGATGGTCAACTTCCTAAATTTAATTAAAAACTCTCAAAAGATTCTTAAAAATGAAAAATTTGATCGTGATAACATTTATAGAAATAAATTTCAAAATTTCAAAAGTGTAAAATTAAATGCTAATTATTTTACCTTGATATTTGACTTTATTAACGAGATTTGTTCTCTACTACGTTTAAAATGGCACTAATTTTGTCATGTGCATCTGCAATCATTTAAGTGCAACTAAATAGGTCTTGAAATTATCCATTCCACCTAAAGGAAATTTCCCCCACTAGGACAAGTACCTAATTTTTTTTCTTAAATTTTTTGGATTATTATGGAATGGGCCTAGCCAAAATTAGGTGTCTACAGCTGCCCTTCTTTGGTCATTGCTGAGAATTACGAATGAGCCAAAGACCAAATAGGCACAATTTTGTTCAAGCCATATAAGCTTGTTTAAAAAGTTGTTTTTTACATATATATATATATAACAATTGCATCATTTTTTCATACATACATAACCAACTGTATCAATTTTTTCATTTAGTGCCAATTTCACTAAAAGAGAGTCATCAGCTACATTTGGGCTTGGTGCCAATTTTAAAGGGATATAGCCATCATCTACTTTTAGGTTTGGTGCCAATTTCGATTAGGTTGAAGCCATCATTTACTTTTGGGTTTGGTGCCTAATTTGATTAGGCCGAAGCTATTATCTATTTTTAAGCTTAGTGCCAATTTCATTAGAAAATAGCCATCAACTACTCTTAGGCTTGGTGCCAATTTTGATTAGGTCGAAGCCATCTTTAACTTTTAGGTTTAGTGCTAATTTTGATTAGACCAAAGCTATCATCTATTTTTGGTCTTAGTACCAATTTCGATTAGGCCAAAGCCATATCTACTTTTGGGTTTAGTGCCAATTTTGATTAGGCTGAAGCCATCATCTACTTTCATGCTTAGTACTAATTTTGATTAGGCTAAAGCCTTTATCTACTTTTGTGCCTAGTGCTAGTATCATTAGGAAATAGTTATCAGCTACTCTTGCACTTGGTGCTAATTTTGAAAGAACATAGCCATCATCCACTTTTGGGCTTTCCATTATCGATGCCAATATCAACTAGCTACTGTTTCGGCCAGTTACATTAGGTGTTTATTTAAGGGCCAATTTTTTCAAAGCCTTATTTACCTACCTGACATAGGATTACTTGAATAGGAGATAGATTTTTTCATAGCCTTCTTCACCTATCTAATAATAGGATCACTTGAAGAGGCGATTGAAATCTACTGAAGCTTTGAAATTCTTTTAAATGTTTTGAATATCACCATCATTGCTTTAAAAATATTTTTGAATGCTTCAACTATCACCATCAAAGCTTTGAAAACTTTTTTGAATGCTTAAAAAATCACCATTGAAGCTTTAAAAATATTTTTGATTGCTTCGAATATCATTATTGAAGATATAAGTTCTTTTCACCTACTTGACAATAGAATCGCGTGAAGAGGTGATGGAAATCTATTGAAATTTTGAAAATTCTTTTCAATACTTCAAATATCATTATTAAAGCTTTAAAAACATTTTTGATTGCTTCGAATATCACCATCAAAGCTTTTTCAGAGCCTTTTTCATTTACCTAACAATAGGATCGCATGAAGAGATAAACCTTTCTCACCTATGTGACATAAGATTACGTGAAAAGGCCATAGATTTCTTTGAGGGATTGTTCAATTTTTCCTAAAAAATCATCATATATCAAATATCAAATTAGTGTTTATCAATTCAAAGATATAAATTATGCAATTAGATAAATATCTACTCAAGGCATATTTGCATACTGCTATTGGAATCATGGAAAGTATCATATCAAAATTCTAGGATTTATGGAATGAGATCACCTTCTTATTCTAACCTTGGAGAAGATCTACTTGATCAAAATCTATAAAACTTTTGAAATAATTACAACCATGAATTTTCCAACATAAAGGATAATAGATATGCATTTCATTAGAATGTTAAAGCTATCTTGTGATCAATGGTCACCTTTTGAGATATCTTTGAATAAGATAAAAAAATGAATTTAGAGGCATAAAGAGGTGGCACTACTAAAATTTGATTTGAAATAATTGGTACAATAAGGTCTAAGTTTATCAAGACCAAATTTAGGTGGTTGTTCTTTTAATAGAAGTTCCTTCAAAGAGAAATAATCAAGTTAGGACATCTTTTTAATCTTCGAATACAATAGCTCGACAGGTGTTAAAAAGAATGTTAGTAAACACCAAGTCTCAAGGAGTTTATTTAAAAGGCCTTTGGTACATGTTAATTCTCAAGGTTAGATATAATAATTTTAGAAGGTTATTTTGAAAGGAATCGATATTGGGGTATTTGGTTCAACTTTTCACTACTATCATGAAATTTTCAAAGGTTTGGGATCATTTTTGAATTAGCATGGAAGGGTTTTTTTTTTCTTTTTATGGCTATCTTTGCCAACTTATGAGCAATTCCATAGCTTTTAAGCTTGCCCTTTAATATTCTTAAGAACTCAAAATTCATCCAAAAAGATGAATTTGAAAGGAGCTTCCTAAGAATGGCTCCATAACTCAAATAGTTATGTTTGATTGAAATGGACTTTGTTAGATACGTAATAGAGGCCATGGTCCAAGGTTTAGAAAGAAAGGATAAATAGGCCTAAATCAAATGTTCAAAGGTAATTGAATAAAGGTTATTTATTTAAGAAGGGATTTAACCTATAATTTCTTTCAAGACGAGCAAATATTCATTTCTTTATCTTTTTTGCCTTTTACTTTTCTTTGTTTTGCTTTTTTCCTTGTTCTTTTATTTTTTATTTTTTATTTTTATCATATTTTTCTTCATTCTTCATCTTAAAAGAATTTAATTTTTTTTCATTCTTAGAATATTTGAACTTTAATTTTGAATTTTATTCTGTCTTTAAAATTGGCCATACGACATAAGATATGTTTTCCTTGTAACTTTACATTGGAATTTATCCCTTCTAATCTTGAAGCTTTGCTTCACTTGCCCTTTGTATGGAGGGTGATCCCGGTTAGGGCTTAAATTATCTGGCTCAAAGGGGATTGCAAAGGAAAAATTTTTTATATTTGCAAAGGGATAGAAAAAAAAACCATTTTTCATTTCAAGCAAAACCATTTGAACTGGCAAGCATTTTGCTAGGAAAAAGGGTTATTTTCTTTCTAAATTCATTTTGAGTATCTCAATAACATAATGTTGCACTTAATTTTTAAAGCCTTAATGTATGGCCCTTAACATTTTTAGTTTCACAACTACTAATGAATCTTGATTTTGGTTTAGCTTTCGAGAAAAAAAATAAAATTGGCATGGAAAAACTTTAAATCTTATATCTTATGTGTCAGGCATTCATTTGGAAAGGTTTTATTCAAAGAAAAAGGAGATTCTTTGCTCATGTTTACTTTGATTCTCCTAAATCAAGGATTTGGAAGATTGTCATGAAAATTATGGTAAAAGGTTATCCAAATAAAGAAGATCTCAGAATTGCTATCATTATTTAAAAACATGTCGAACTATCAACATCTGAAACTTTTAGGAGCATAACCTATTTGTTCAATCTTTAAGGAATCCATAGAAAATAACATTTAAATTTAGACTATAGTTTTGAAAAATCTATGGTTGAATGTTAAGGACAATCATATAAGTGAAAGTGAAAGGTCTTTCTAAGAGAGTTCAAACTAATGGTGATCATCTACCAAAGAAAAACTTTTCAAAATGTTATCATTATCCTAGATATTAGAATCATTATTAGCAAAATTCAGGGTTAATGTTAGATATAAAGTTTTTACAAACCAAAATTTATTTTAGAATTCATAATTTTTATAAAGAGATATATAGAGTTTTAGAGTGAAAATAAAAGTTGCACTTAATTTGCGTACTATCGTAAGATCAATGCCTTTTAGACCAATCATCCTCGATAGACATCCATCAACTCACCAAATTTTGCAAGGTTAGATTTTTAAGAGCTTGTACTTTATTTTTGAATGCATTACAATTCTCTATGGAATGACTTTCCATCTCTTGTTGATACTAACATCTGATACTTAAATTGTACCATTCTAGGTAGAAAGGTCTTCTAGGCTATGCTAGGATAATGGAAATCATCTAATTCTGAACGATCAAAGGAAATAGCTTAATGTAGGAAATCAGTGGGGCATGGTACACCTTCATCTTTTTTTCTGCTTTTGATAATAGCTTGAAATTTTTTTTGGTCTCTTTGCCTTTTAGAACTTGATGTTAAAAAAGTTTGCATAAAGGGCTATGAGGTCATTGAGTGATGAAAAGCTAGGGGTGAGGACACCATCTAAATAGGTTCATTGTTTTATCGACTCACTATTATCTTGGCTTCCATCGACCACGACTTATTGGTATTTAATGACAGGATCACTTCCTCGTCCTACATAATCCACCTAGCTATTGTCCATGATCTCTGCCATTTTTATGTCATGTTCAATTCTTTCTAAAGTAAACAAAACATTTGTGAACTCAGATAACACATTTCTTTATTAGTGAGAGGTGGTTAAACACGTGAAGCCATGTCTTTTTATCTATGGGCATATTCTTCATAGCTTTCATTAGTATTCTTTCTCATGTTTTGGAGGGTTTCTCAATCCAAAGCAATTTCCAACCTATGCTCATATTGCCATAAAAATGCTCAAGTTAGATCCCACTGTATGCTGAATTGGCTTCTTTCTAATTGGAAGTACCATTCCAAAGCTCCCCCTCTCAAGCTTGGGACATACTTTTTGAACTTTGGTAGGATAAGTAGATTAGGCTCTAGACTATGATAATTAAATTAATACTGCTAAAGGGCTTATTCTTTTCTATGGCTTTTAACCTTCTTTCAAGAAGTTATAACTTTTATTTTTTTTTATTTCTGCTCTAGTTAGCCTTTTGCCCTTATGCTTATGCTTTTCTTTTTCATCAAAGCTAGGAGCTATTGATGTTTTTTGTCTGGTAATGATTTTCACATCTACCCCTTATACAATGGTATGAGAATTAATATTAATAGTTGGTGGTGAATTAGGTGGAGTCATATTTAGTTACACATCCTTGGTGTTTGCCGTTTGTGTATCTTGAATATTGGCTAGTGGTCTTTTTGCTTGCACTGTCTCAGATACCTCGATAGAAATATTGGTAATACCTTCTAACTATTGGCAAACTAGTTCCTTTGTCCTGAGTGGTTCCATCAAATTTAAAGCTTGTGCTTGTATTTTTTCCTGTTATGTGGTATTTTTCATTTAGGGATTTGTGTTACTTTACCTTGAAATGAAAAAAAAAAGAAACTTAGATTAGTTTGCATGAATATATGTCTTGTTCACATAATCTTTATTATCATCCATCTATACATGTCAATGAATGGAAAAATTAAGGTATGAATTAATGAACAAATAAATGAACAAATAAATAGAGCGGCATCTAATAAGATAAATTGGATGTTAAGCAATAGGCTAAATATTAGACATGAAGATTATTGTTAAGGCAAGAATCTATGGAATTCGAGTCATGATTCAACATTGTTGCTTTATTAACAAAACTCTAATTTATTTATTGTTGGCATACAGAAATATATTTACAGAATTCAAAAAATAAGAAAAAGAACTAGTTAAACACTTCATTTTCCTAAAGAATCCTTGTAGATTCTAGTCATTCTTTCTAAACCCTATATTTACAATGCCAACCTAGTAGACAAAAGGTTATCTTCATGATCCTTACATTGCTTAATGCTTTTAACAATGCTAATGGAGTTTTGAAACAACATTCAATTTGAGTTTGACCTCGATTATGCCAGCATCAAGTAGCTTTTAAACTTTCTTGTTGAAAGTATTACATGTTTCCATTAAACGTTCTCATATTCTTGTATGGTATTTACAATTTCATTAATGTTATAACTTTTAGAACAAGAGAGCTGGTATGGAAAAACATATTCAGGAGCGGCAAGTTGATTTTTAAACAAGAATGAATATAGTTCCAACATAGGTTAATGGAAGCAAATCAAATTGATATTTCAATCGTGGTTTTTTCTTAGTATGGTTTTCAGAAGATGATAGGGTAGTGTTAGAAAACCAAGCAATGTCAGCAGGAAAAATAATTGGTATAGGTTCAGAAGTGGGTGGCTTTATTTCAATCATGTAAATAAACTAGGGATTAGAATCTTTGTCTAGCAGTATGCTTGATCAAGCCTTTAAATCTTGAAGTGCCAAGGGTTAAGTTGAAGAGATCGATGGTTCTTAGGGATCATCTAGAAGATATTTGATGATTTTTGTCAATTTGAACAATTGTAGCTTCATTTACTAGATTTCATGTTCTATTTTTCTGACTATTTCCTGCAAAGCCTTTATTCATGCTTCTAATTGATCTCCTAAACTCTGATGTTCTAGATCTATTAAGGATAAGGATGCTTTTAAGGAAGATCCTTTTTTGTCCCATATAGAATCTCAACCATCTTTGTGATTTTGTTGAGTAGGTTTTTCATTTCGTGGATTTCATGATCAAACTCCTCTTGGATGGACTCTATTGCACTAATTCTTTCTGTAAATTCTTATCCATGTCTTAATCCTTAAAATATAATAAATAAAATGAATTTAGCATGTTATAGAATACAAACAAACAAATAAGTGAAAAAAATATTTGAATGTATATAAAAATTTCCATGAAATATAGATATAATGCAAAATTTAAAAATGAAAAATCCTAACACTATCTTTCTTCTTTCACTTCTTTTTTTCTTTTCTTTTTTTTTGGCTCAAGAAAGACTATGAAATCCCTTTCTCTGGTCATAGGAATTTTCTTATTAAAGGAAATAACAACTACCAAAATTTGCTATAAGAAAATTCATCTTAATATAGCAAATCAAGGCAAAAAAAAAATTTTATCATAGAAAAACAATATATGCTTATTGAAATCGAGGAAATCTAATTATAAGAGTAAAGGGTTAGAATCGTTCCCCTATGTGCACCTAATTTGGTACCTCTAGAATCGGGTACGGCTCTAACTAAGTAAGGCCCTTATGGTTTATTACATGAAGTTTGGACACCTAAATAGGTTCTCAAAATTGATCTTGAGTCCAAAAAGAACTAACGAGGTACGCTAATCCTTAACCATCATGGGCTTAGTTGGAAAAAGTCAAATTTGAGTGGGAATATCTTCTATGCCTATAAAGAGGATAACACCTCGGGCAGGTGTAAGAACTTACACCTAATAGGCTTTTCACTAGCCCAGACAGTGGCTAACACCTCAGAAGGCAGACTTACTTTGCACCCTTCTAAAATATTGGGTACCTATGCACCCTTTATATACCTAGAAAGAATCTAATGCATATGAATATGCACAGTGTGTGCAAGGTAACAACTTACCTTCTATGACTCAACACTTTTAAAAATAAGAAACACCATATCCTAAATGCCCTATAAAAATAATGCTATAAAAGAAATAAAAGGGTTAGTGAAGAAAATGAAAATATATATTAAAATTTTTCTATAAATCAAAAATATAATAATTTTTTTGAAAATACCAAGAATTATAGTTAAATATTGGATGAATCTGGGTTAATCAAAATTCAGTTAACACATTAATTTTAGGCCAACTCTTTAACTTGTCTCTAGTGGAGTCGCTAAGCTATCGTAACAAGGCCTAGATATGAATCCTAACCAGCCCGACTTAAAATTACAGATGTACTCCTTATTCCAATATACATTAATTTATCATTATTTTGTTATCTTTAGGGGCCCATTTCATTAATATGTAGGAAAAACTAATCAAATTCGCAACAAAATTTTGAAATTTTTTAATCCAATTATTCTAAATCATGTTGTTATATACAATAAAACCATCTTAATCAATTACCTAAGTTGAAAATCTGAAGATGTAGTCCAAGAATTCCTAGATCCATGTGAAAGCTTTAACCAATCAGCCTTCACCATTATTCTTTAATTCACAAATGGTAGAGTGTGTGGGTACTCGTTGCCTCATTCAACTTTCGATTCATATAGTTTGCTTTTCTTTATTGACCACCTTATGCCAACAGGTCTAGAATCACTCGATATTGTGATTAGAAACCTTTAAGTGTGGCTCTAAGGTCTTAGAAAAAACCCTAAGCATAAGCCTCTTATTTATATCAGGTAACGAAGTAGCCCTAATTTTAATTTTTTAATTAAAATAATTATTTTATTAATTCCATAAAACCCATATAGTGCCAACCTTAGTGGGGGTGTCCACTATAATTTGGCTTAAACCATTGTGTCCATAGTCAATATTTTGGCCCAAATTTATTTTATAAAATTTAGCTCGTTTAATCTAAATACTAATTAATTAGGATTAAATTGTTAATTTTTTTAGCCCAATAATTTTTTATAACTCCAATTCTAATTTGAAATAAAATCATTGCAATTTTATTCAAATAGGATAATTATGTATTAATTAACAAAACAAAATTAACTATAATAAAATAATTAATTTAATTGTAAATTAAAATATATAAATAAAATAATTGGTGCTAATTTGTTTAGAATATTATCCAAATTTGATTTATAAAAAAAGTTTAAACAAGCCTTAATAGATATTAGATTAATTATATAAATAATTAATTTCCCATATTAATTTAATTTAAATTAATTTTTATATTTATGAAAACATAAATATAATTAATTTAAATTACTAATTGTTGTCTAAATAAATATTTAATCAAATTAAATATATATTCTAAATAAATAGTGCCAAAAAGTTATTTTCATTTATTTATCGAAGAAAATGCCCACACTCTTGAAATGAGTGAATTTGATATACCACTTCACCATATTAAGAATCTTCCATCTTTGGATATTTTGATTAATAACCAATCATTAAGGAATTATATTGAGCTATAGGAGATACCAATCGGACATATATATTAGGCTCTAACAATCTATGTATTAATTATTCTATCTTGAATAATTAATAACATAATTATTAATCTCATAGTCTTGCCACTAAAGACTTAAGACTACACTGCCAATTATATATTATATTACTTAAGCTTTATAAATAGCCTTTTAGTCCAATGACCTTGTCATTTGTGTAATACCCTTATATAATATCCATGATCAACATAAGGTTAAAAGTCTATTTTACCTACTTGATCACCTTGTCTTAAAGTTCCATTATACTCTCCATGTGAAAATGATTGTTAACCTCTGTGAATAATTTATCATTTAACATACAAATGACCAAGGCCTTGTCCATTTTAACTATACTATATAATGCCTTTTAAGAGGAAAACCTTAACTTTTTATGAGAGCTATGATTCTATATCTATAAGTAAAGCTCTTATCGTATATAAGTCATATGCCCCACGGGTTTAGTAGCTTACTACTCCAAGATGTTTTAGCCTTTGAAACATCAAAGCATGCAATTTATACACATGGAGTCAATTGCTTACTCAAGATTAAGATAGTTACATAATGAACGTCAAAAATGAATTAATCCATGTAAATGGACTTATCAATGGACTAATTGTACTTTATTCTAGGCTAAAATATCATCACCTTTGGGTAACATATCTAGGTCTCTACTTAGGAGTCAAATCGCTCCAAATGACTAAGACAAGGCATCTGCCCTATTGGATTTTGATGACATAATAGTCTTAACAAGAGTTAATTGCTCACATTCACCTAATAGACTATAAACTATCAACTTAGACTACTTACTTTAGAATGTTGTCTTCCCACATATAAAGTCCATTATATGCAACATTTTAATGGTATAAACACTAGTCAACAAGCCATATTTGTTTACATTTACTTTAACATGTAAATCTAAATGAGGATAGAATAGCAATGATATAATGAAAACTCGAATATATACAAATAATCAATTTAAATTAATGAAATACATCAAAATGTGTTTCATCCTTAAGGTATTCCTAATAATCTTTTACTTGCCCTAAAGGAGTAAATGAGTCATGTCTTGCATCCCCATACCCTCAATGTGCCTTTTAAAACTCCTAGCCACTAGAGTTTTAGTAAAGGGATCAGTAAGGTTGTCCTTAGATGTAGTTTTGCAAACATCAATAACTTTTTCCATAACTAGCTCTCTTATAATATGGTATTTCTTGTCTATATGTTTTGTACTCTTGTGGTGTCTAGATTCCTTGGTATTTGCTATTACCGCACTATTATCATAATAAAATATAATAGGTATATCCATACTAGGAATTACCTTAAGGTCTGTAAGGAACTTATGAAGCCAAGTTACTTTTTATATGCTTTGGAGGTAGGTACATATTCGATTTACATCATGGAGTTAACCTTACAAGTTTGTTTTACACTTTTCCACATAATGGCACCTTTTTCTAGGATAAATACAGACTTGAAAGTTGATTTCCTTAAATCTTTACAAGTTTAGAAGTCTAAATTTGTATATTCCATGGGTGTTAGGTCCCTTCTAGAATATACCAAATTATATTCCATGGGTGTTAGGTCCCTTCTAGAATATACCAAATTATAGCTCCTTGTTGGCTTAAGATACTTGAGTATTTGTTTCATGGATTTCAAATGCTATTGCCAAGGTTTGACTGATATCGGCTTACAATGCCAACAACATAACAAATACCTAGTCATGTGCAAAGCATAACATATATGAGATTACCTGTAATGGATGCATAAGGGACATTTTTCGTACGCTTTCTTTCTTTATATGTCTTAAGGCAATCATCCATTGAAAGTGAATCTTGCCATAAAGGGTTATGAACCCTTCTTGGCATTAGCATTGCATACCTTTCAATAATTTTATCAATGTATACAGTTTCAGACAAAGCTATTATCTTATTCTTTTGATTTCTAAAGAGACGAATGGCTAGAACATGATTAGCTTCCCTTAAATCCTTCATGTCAAACTATGGCAACAACCATAGTTTGATCGATGGCAAGTTCCTTACATCATTCGTAATGAGTAGGATGTTATTAGTATAAGACTAGAAAAACCATTTTGTCTTCTTTAATATGTTTATAAACACAAGGTTCATTGATGTTTTGCTTAAAACCAGGGACTTTTATTGCTTGGTCAAATCTTTGGTTCTATGAGAATAAAGCTTGCTTTAATCCATAAGTGGATCTAAGCAACTTGCAAACTTTAGCTTCTTAGCCTTTTACTACAAACTCGTCTAGTTGCACCATATAGATGTCTTTGTCAAGATGGCTATTGAGAATGTAATCTCAATGTCCATTTTCTAGATCTCATAATCAAGAGCCATAGCAAAGGACACAGGAATGCCAATGGACTTTAGCATCACAATAGGCAAAGAGGTTTCATCATAGTCGACACCAAACTTTTATGTGTATCTCTTTACTACTATTCTAAACTTAAAGATTTTGACTTTTCCTTTAGCATTCCTATTTCTCTTGTAAACCCACTTACACTTTATGGGTATTACTTTATTAGAAAGGTCTATAAGCTTCTAGACGAAATTAGATTTCATCAAATCCATCTTAATGTTCATAGCCATTTGCCAAAGCTTAAAATCAACATCATTCATAGCTTTATCATAGGTGGCTAGATCGTCTTCATTTTTCATGGCCTTAGATTGATAAATCTCACCATCATACATGAAGAAATTAGGTTTCTTAGAAACCTTTCTACTATGATGAAGCTTCCTAGATGGTTACTCGTGTACATGTCTATTTTGGTCTTAGGAATAGAATCTAAGATTAAAATCTATAGAGCAACTTTATTTCCAAACAGTTCCTTGAGCATCATTTTATTTCGAGGCTTAAAGTCATTCATGTAACTTTTTTCAAGGAAAGTTGCACATGTTGATACAATGACTTTTTCTTTCTTCGAGTTATAAAATAGTCCTCCCTTTGTCCTCTTGGGATTTCCTAAAAACACTTATAATTCTAAATGAGATTCCAACTTGTTTGCTTACACACCCCTATATTCTTATATGTCTAAAAGAGGGTTTTTGCCCTTCCATAACTCATGGAGTTTTAGGAGCTGACTTACTTAGAACATGGTTTATAATGTAAAATGCTATGTATAGTGTATATCCCCAAAAAGACATTGAGAGTTTCAAATAACCTGGATGATAATTTTACAGACCGATTTGGATTCGATGGTAATTTGAAGAACAAATATGATTTTTACCAAAGTAGTTTGAGGCATTCGGAAGAAAGAAAATTTTAACTTTTTTAAGGTAAAAGCAGGGTTGGAGTATCCCTTCAGTGAGGTAGGGTTGAAGTACCCCTAAAATAGAGTTATAAAAATAGTTAAGACAAAAGCAAAAATTTAAATTTTTAATGAAAAAGGGGTTGGAGTATCCCCTTTGAGTAATAGGGCTATAGTATCTCTAAAGTTAGGAAAACATTCAGGAACAAAGAGAAATTTTTAATTTTTAATTAAAAATAGGGTTAGAGTATCCCCAAAGTTAGGAAAACATTTAAGAACAAAAAGAAAATTTAACAATGAGGTTGGAGTATCCTTTTTTAGTAATAAAATTAGAGTATTCCACTAGCAAAAATTTTAATATAAAATCTTTTTTTGTATTTTAACCTTGATCCGAGTCAAAAGGGGTTGATGTTATGAGGGAGACTAAACGGGTGCATTTTGAGACATCCGAACATCTCAATAAAAAGAGATTCAAAACTTAGGTTGAAAATAAATCTTTGTTTCTAGATTTTTTTTTCGAGTGCATCCGAAGACTTCAAAGGTTAAATAGGGTAATGTTGGAAAGGTAACTCGATAGGGTTTACTATAAAAATTTTTCAAAAATTCTAGAAAATCACTTTTAAGCGAAATTTATTTTCAAATTTAGGTTTATCTCAGTATTGGCAACATGTAAAATTAAAAAAAGTATGATGGATTTTGAAAAATCATTCCATGCTTATTCGAGATTGTTGGATCATAAATAATACCTTTTCGAAAAGGGAATTTGTGAATGTTTTAGAAAAAATATTTAGAAATTTCATAAAAATCATTTGATGGGCTATAATGGCCTAAACAGAATGTTATATGCTGGTTCTAGGGGTTTCAGATAGCAAGGGTTTGACAAATCATAACTCCCTCATCCGGGATGATCTCAAGGCAAATAAGATGCCATTAGAAAGGTAATTCAATGCCCTTTAAAGGAAAAATGTTAAAAGTATCAAAGGAAACATTTTATGGCTCGAAAATAATTTTTCAATTTCAGACTACAATGCTACTAGAGCAAAAATAAGAGGATTATTTGATATTTTGGATTTTTCAAAGATAGACTCAGGCCTAAGATGTCCAAACATTTGCGACAGAAAATAACATGGGCATCACAAGTTCATTCCATAATCCCAAAGTAGTCTGGGATGATGGAAAACTCGTTAACGATGTTACCAAAATGAACATGAGACTTAAGATCAAGGTTTAATACTAAAAATGATTTCCTTTTTTTTTTAAAAAAAAAAACATATTTCACTATGAAAGCCAGATCTAAAATGTTGATTTAACCCCAAGATTGGGAGACCAATTTAATGAAAGCATTAAGTCCATGCTATTCTTCATCTATTGGATATAGCATGAACTTAACTTAGAGATTTTCTAAAAATTAGTTCTTAAGAGACAAGTAGGCATTTTAATGGAGATATCATGAACAAAATATAGCAAATACAAAGATAATCATGGATTAAACATCTAAATAAGCAAATATGACATTTTAATATGGCATTGGGTGACATAGATGAAAGAAGATGACAAATAGGGTGCACGAAAATGATATAAACATGTTTATACAAAGAAGTGGACATTAGAGTTGTCAAAATAGCATTTTTATTTCATAAGACTCCTTAAAACCCAAGAAAATGTTTGAACATACCTAAGACATGTCAAGCTGACTACTTAAATATGCAACGAATATGTGAATATGGAAGAAACATGGCAAAAGATGCATAATGAAAATGAAGTATGGTGAGTTTATATATCCTCTAACATCATGGTGTCAAAAAGGCCATCAAGATCTTAGGACTACCTCAATCGAGAAAACAAAGATGCATAAGAGTATGAAGAGGGTCATGATAGCATGAAGAGCTTACTAAAATGAAATGGGTGATCTAAATAGAAAATACATGGAACAAAAAAAAAATACTAGCAAAATCTTGAACTTTCTTTTTTTTTTTTAAGCAGTAACTTTAAACTCAGTCCCTTCCCTCCTTTTGCTATTATTTAGCAAAGAAAGGGTGAAAGAAAGGACCTTTCTAGTAATATGGTTGCTAATGGGGTGTTTCGATAATGAAAATGTGTGAAAGGTTACGTTTTTAAAGGTGTTTTTGTGGTGGTTTTAGGGAGCTACGAAAATGGAGGTTGGTTGAGGGTGGAAGGCAATAGAATTGTGTTTTTGGTTAACTTTTGGATCTAGAGTTGCTGGAGGATTTGTGAGGATGGGTGAAAAGTTTTTTTAGGATTGCTGGAGAGCTTATTTGATAGCTGAAAGAGTTTTTTTTTTCAGATAGCTAGTAATGTTCCTTTTTTTTTTTGTTCAACCCTTCCTTTTAAATGACAATGCAAAGGGCATTTTTTTTTCTTTTACACCAGGGGACACCTCCAGATACCATGCTTAGTTGACTTTCTTCTTATTGGTTCTGCCATGCTGAGCAAGGAGGCAGAAAGGCTGTGAAAGCCTGCAACTGGAGATATGCCTACTACATCCTCTTACACCCATTATATCTTATAAAAGTGACCTTTGTCATCAATTGTTTGGACTCCAAAATTTTGGTAGAATTCGTTAATGAACCCATAGTTAAGGTTTACAATGTTTTATGATAGTTCCTTGGTGCAAAAACATGCTCAAATCAGGTTTTCAAAGGCTGAAAAATGGCTCAAAATAGGCAAAAATACCTTAATGTATCGATACAAAACATGTTGTATCGATACACAAGGTACTTTTTACTCTTAAGTATTGATACAATGAGTTGTGTATCGATACTAAGGGCAAAGAATGTTTCCAGTCTCGAGACTTAGAGGCCTCTATCTATACTTCATGGATCTATATTGATACTCATGCTAGTGTATTTATACATTTTGCCAAAAAATAATAACTTTAACTACTACCAAGGTCAGTATCGATACAAACAAGCTAGGTATTGATACAAATCCATGGAGTATCAATACATCCTATCAACCAACCAACCTTTAAAAAGTTCACCTTTCATACATTTCTATTGCATGTTCTCAGTTACACTACTAGCTATCTCAAAAAAAAAAAAACACTACTGGCTATCTAAAAAAAACTCTCTCAGCTATCAAAGAAGCTCTGTAGCAATCCCATAAAAGCTCCTCACCTATCCCCACAAATCCTGCAGCATTTTCAGCTTCAAAAGTTCACCAAAAACATTATTCTATTACTTTCCACCATCAACCAACCTCCATTCCCATAGCTCCTTAAAACCACCACCTAAACACCTTTAAAAACTCAACCTTTCACCTATTTTCATTCTCAAAACACCCCATTAGCAACCACATTACTAGAAAGCTCTTTTCTTATACTCTTTCCTTGCTAAATAATAGCAAAAAGAGGGAAAGGATTGAGCTTAAAGTTACTGCTTTAAAAAAAGAGGAAAGTTCAAGATTTTGCTGGTATTTTTTTCTATATATTTTTTGTTTGGATCATCCATTTTATTTTAGTAAGCCATTCATGTTGTCATGACCCTCCTCATACTCTCATGCATCTTTGTTACCTTGGTTATGGTAGTCCTAAGAGCTTGATGGCCTTCTTGATACCATGATGTTATGGGATATATAAACTCACCATCCTTCATTTTCATCATGCATCTTTTGCCATGTTTCTTCCATATTCACATATCCATTGCATATTTAAGTAGTCACCTTTACATGCCTTAGATATTTTCAAACATATCCTTGTGTTTTAAGGAGTCTCATGAAATAAAAATGCTTTCTTGACAACTCTAACATCCATTCCTTTGCATAAACATGCTTATATAATCTCCATGCACCCTAGTTGTCATCTTCTTGCATCTATTTCACCAATTTCCATGTTAAAATGTCATATTTGTATGTTTGCGTGTTTAATCCATGATTATCTTGGTATTTGCTGTATTTTGTTCATGATATCTCTTATAAACTGATCTTTAGAAAAATCCCCAGGTTAAGTTCACGCTACCTCCAATAGATGAAGAATAGCATGGACTTAATGCTTTTATTAAATTGGTTTCCCAATCTTGGGGTTAAATCAACATTTCAACTTCAGATTTCATGGTGAAACATGTTTATTTTTCAAAAAAAAAGAGATCCTTTTTAGTATTAAACCTTAATCTTGAGTCTCATGTTCATTTTTTTGACATGGTCAATGAGTTGTTCCATCATCCCAAACTACTTCGAGATTATGGAATGAACTTTTGAAGCCTGTGTTATTTTTTGTTGCAGACGTTCGAACGTCTTAGTTCTGAGTCTATCTTTGAAAAAATTGAAATATTAAATAATCTCCCTATTTTTTCTCTGGCAGTACTGTAGTTTGAACTTGAAAAATTATTTTTGAGCCACAAAATATTTCCTTTGTTTTTTATAATATTTTTCCTTTAAAGGGCATCAAATTACCTTTCAAACAGTGTCTTTTTTGCCCTTAGATCATCCCGAACAAGGGAGCTATGATTTTTCAAACCTTTGCTATTTGAAACCCCTAGAAACAGCATGTAACATTTTGTTTGGGCCATTACATCCCATCAGATGAATTTTACAAAATTTCCAAATTATTTTCCCAAAAATTTCACAAAATTCCTTTTTTGAAAAGGTATTGTTTATGATCTAACAATCCCAGATAAGCATGGAATGATTTTCCAAAATCCATCATGGCCTTTTAATTATACATGTTGCCAGTGCTAAGATAAACCTAACTTCGAAAATTAATTTTGCTTAAAAAGTGATTTTTGAAAACTTTTGTAATATTTTTGTGTTAACCTTGTCGAGTTACCTTTCCAATGATACCCTATTTTCATTTTGAAGTCTTCAGATGCACCCAACAAAAATTCAAAAATAGAGATGACATAATGTTGTCCCCTATTTTCAACCTAATTTTTTAATCTCCTTTTATCGAGACATTCGATGTCTCGAAATGCACTCGTTTAGTCTCTCTCACAACATCAATCCCTTTTGACTTGGATCAAAATTAAAATACAAAAAAATTAGATTTCATATTAAAATTTTCACTAGTACAGATACTTTAATTTCATTACCAAAAGGGGATACTCCAACCCCGATTTTAAATTTTCTCCTTGTTCTTAAATGCTTTCCTAACTTTGGGGATACTTCAACCTCATTTGTAATTAAAAATTCAAATTTTCTCTTTGTTCTTAAATGTTTTTCTAACTTTAGGGATACTATAGCCCTGCTACTCAAAGATGATACTTCAACCCCTTTTTTAATTAAAAATTCAAATTTTTGCTTTAATTTTAACTATTCTCATAGCTCTATTTTAGGGGATACTCCAACCCCACTTCACCAAAGGGATACTCCAACCTTACTTTTACCTCAAAAAACTTAAGTTTTTCTCTCTTCTAGATGCCTCAAACTGTTTTCATAAAAATCATCTTTGTTCTTGAAATTACCATCGAATCCAGATCAGTCCCTAAAATTGTCATCCAGGTTATTCTCTAATAATCGAAGGCAATTATGAGATACATTTCGATTGCCCTTTTTTTATTTATTTTTGTTCATGATTGCTTGTTTATGATATTATTATATTTCTTATTTTTTCCCCTTACTAACTTGTTTCCTTTTATAGTGTTATTGTGCATTCATATTTAAAATTCAAGTTTTAATGAAATTTAAGAGGCGATGTTTCGTGTTGGATCTCTCGAGTGCCTAATACGAAACATCCAATTTTTAAACTCCAAATTTGGATATCATTTTCATAAAAAATCCCTATGTTCCTCACATCTCCGAGGTACAATTCTTAATAAAAAAACCTAGGATTGACATTTTCCAAAACTTCATGCATTAAAGAGATTATAACTAAATAAAGACCAAATGGAATCGATTTAATCGAGACCAAAGGGAGATATAGTTTATAGGTACCAATTTTGGGTGTCATGGGAATGCTAGTCCTTCCCTGCACGTAACCAGCTCCCGAGCCCAACCAGTGAATCTTTGGACTTTGTAGACCTTGAAATTAGTGTTTTGAGTTTTGTAGCTCGTGATATTGTCTTTAATAGGTGTATAATCTTGCCTAGCCTAAAGTGATTAGTGGTGACTCCAAGTTTATGGCCACTTTATGGTGACCATCTGAGTCTAGTTGGATGAGTGACTCGTCTGATGGTCCCTACCTCTTATATTATCACGCCTAATTCAAATCCTATTCAAGGGATAGCTCAAAGGCTTAACCATAACTAACCATCATTTATTCTTAAGTCGAGCGCATTAATGCCTTCGGATCATCTGAAGTTTTAAAGGCTGGGCACATGGTGATAGCTTGGTGACTCTGCTAGGGAATATAGAGAGTTAAGCCTATAACCAGCTATTTTTCAGTCGGTTCTTGGTTTTTTGATCTACATGATTATTTGATATAATTCTCTTTTATTTTTTCCTACTAATCTTTATTGTTTATGTTTTCATCCTATGAATGTTAGGGATTATTCGAGCCTAAATAAATATAGTCATATGGGAGTGAAACAAAAAGGTTTGATTATTTCCCCGACAGGCACCGTGCACTTGCATTTGCACTACATTCCCACCATACACCATGGTGTGGTTAGTATCCTAATTATTAGGAGGAAGTGAGCCATCCACCATTATAAGTAACCTCTACATAGGTATGGCAAGACCTTTTAGGATGTGAACTACCTATGTCTCTTGTGAGTACCCTTCTGCCCTTGCATAAGAAAATACATCCACCGAATCGAGCCCGTTTTACCAAACCCATAATGGGCCTATGATCCAGGTGCCCCGACTGTTCTTATCGAATAGAGGAATGATTCGGACACCGAAATAGGCATCAACTTAAACCTATGTAGTGAACCCTACGAGCTAAACCATGTCAAGCCATATTGGATGCTACTAGAATAACCTGAAGATTAAAGTCACTCAGGGAAACATTATTAACCTTTACTCATATATATCATTTGTCTTATTATTTTCATGATCATTCTTTTAAGATATGCTTTGATGTTCAGTGGCAAATCTTCTTTAATAAGTGGGTAAGGATAAGCGAACACCATTACCTACAATGCCACTTGAAATAGTTATATTTGACTAAGATAAGTCATCATGATGCCTGAACAATGGCTTAGCATGCATTTAACATAGATGGTGATGGACGAACATCACCATTTAGATGGTCAGTCTTGACCTTTATGAGGTATCATGTTGCATCGTGAAAAGGCAATTTTAATATGGACATGTTGGTATGCTGCCTGTTTAATGACTTAACCTTTATATTCATCATGTCTATTGTAGGCATCATACCACCTATTCTTAAGGCAAATTTTGTGATACACTCTTACTGTTATTCTTTCATTGCTTTATCTTTTACCTATTATTTTGAATTAGTTACTAACTCATTCTTTTTTTGTTTTTTTTTCACCAAGCATCATTTCATCATAATTACTGTTATCATGGGACAATGGGCTCTAATGGATCAATGTTCATAAAGGGGCATCTATCATAGAGCAACGGTCCACTTTAGACCTAAGGCTCTTTGAAAAAGTTTGAGCATGGTTTGTGTGCCGATAGTGTGAAGATAGGGATGTTCTAAAACTAGGGTATGCCTCAGTAGTGCATGAAAGGGTCATGATAGGGTACTGTCAAAATGATTGGCAAGAGCTAAGGATCATATGGACTAATTAGGATAGTACTAAAAGGGAATCATTCACTAAGAGATGTGGAGATATTGCTCTTCTGCTTCAAGTTTGTTTGGATGTTGTGGCCTCTTAGTTTTAGAATCTAGCACACTAGTGTTTCACTTTTAATCATGAAGATTTGGTCCCCATAATAGGATTTACTATAAAGCATTGAATCCTTCAACATTGAAGAAGAGATTGGCTTAAATCCTTAAGGCAATGAAGTCTTGGATTGAGTGTCATATTAAAACAAAAGGGAGCCGTGAATGCATCTGATAGGCCAGTTTGAGAGAAACAATGGCGAGTACCATTGACATCCAAAAAATTCAAGATATTTACACTTTAGCAATATATGGTCTGGTTATATTCCCAAAGACATTAGGCTATGTTGAAGTTACGGTAGCAGATGTCTTTTCTCATTTGTGCTACAATTTCAATCATACATTAACCATCCTTGCCAAAACTATTTGAGCTCTTAATTATTGTAAAAAAAATGGGAATGGGTTGATTCATCGGATGTGCACCACTTTTTCACATTTAGCTTGTCAATCACTTTGGCCTTGAAGAAAGTAGGATGTCATGTTGCATCTTACCTAGCTTTATCCCTATCTCTAAGGTACTTGAGAAGGAATTGCCTCAAGACAAATCTAAAGAGCAATAGGTCCAAAAATTTCACAGCCTCAAGAGGGAAGAGGTAACATGGAAGGTCTTTTGGTTTTTCTTATAAATAGTCATATACCAGTATGGAGATTATAGCCGTGTACCATTTATGGCATTATAGGGAAGTACTAACCACACCCTTCTTTGAGTCATTTGATAGTTCTGGTGCTATCAGTTCACCCCTTCATCTAAGACTTAGAGTTGTGGGATTTTGATTATGGTATGCCTAACTACAAGTCAAAAGTCCAGCTAGCCTTTCAAGCATGGAAACAAACCTGTTGGATGGAGAGATATTGGAGAGGGAGTAGTATGACCCCAGGATGTGATGAATGAAGGATTTGTTGCATTAATGATGCCTTACCCTTGTCTAGTATTAGGACATCACAAATGCTAGTTAATGAATTTCCCTTTAAGGTTGAATTGCTCAAGCAAGAGTTCTAACAAGAGAAGGTAACCTTTGCCAAAGAGATTACTCGATTAAAAAAGGAAAATAGTCAATTGAAAATGGATCCCTACCTCAGGGATGGCAAGATAAGTAGGGCTGTCCAAGAGAAAAGCCACCTCAAGGAGTATCTTGAGAGCTTGAAAAGAGATTATATGGCCCTTAACAAAGCAAGCAAGTCCTAAAGGCTTGGAAAGTCATCGGTGAAATAGAGGACAGAAATAACTACTCTAAAAAGGGAACTACATTAATAGAGATAAGCTGTTAAGGTTAATAGGGAAAAGCTTGTTAAAACCCAGGCTCTTTCATCTATTTATTGAAGGAAAAATGAATGGTTAGAGGCTCAAGTCTAGGATTTGAGAGCAAACCAGGCTAAAATTAGAGTTCTGACACTCAAAATCCAAGACTTAGAGCATTCTCTTCAAGCTCAGCAAAACCAAGTGGACATTCTAGTGAGAGCTCTGAACAACGAGAGTAAGAATGGCTTTAAGTGGTTGTTAATGCATGCCAAAACTGTCAAGACTATAATCGCCATCTCACAGAGCAAATCTAGGTAGCTCAGTTGGGGGCTGAAAACATGGCAGATGTAGCCCGATCCTTGACACATGATATCTTGCCCATCAGAGCCCACAAGCAAGAGTTGTTGTATTTCTTGGACCATGTAATCAGGCAATGTAACTGTGCTAGGCATTTTCGAATGTAATCATATGTAATTAATATATTTTGTTGCTTTAATGAAATATGCTATTGGTAGAGCTATCCATTTTCCTAATTATCCTTTTTGCATCTACATAACTGACCTAATCCTTTCATGATTTTAATTTATTCATGATCGCATACTTATCCTTATTGCATCAAACATATGCATAAGCATACCATAAAGGCCTAATCCAAAAATAATTTAAAGTAAAGGTATCCAAAACACAAAAGCTACCATTTACCATCTGTACAACACTTGTAATCATTGAAAAATGATGGAAAATGATCACCAAGCCAATATAAAAAAACTCTAACTCATGTATAGAAAGTCTTAAGAATAGGCACTCCGTAAAAATGAGGAACTTCAAGCACAGATCATCGAACTAACTAAATTGTTGTCTGATGCATTGAAAGAAAAAATGCAAATGAATATAGTCAAGATGGGAAAAAACTGGCCCACCTTGAAAGTAATTTGAATGTGGTACTTAGGCCACCAATGCTTAAGAAGGGGCACTACATGGATAGCAACCTCTAACAACGAACAACCCACCATCTTAGCCATTTATTTATATCAATCCTACAATAGCGTCCCACTTAATTCAAGGAGTCAAGGTGTGGGCTCTTCACCATCAAGGCCTATAGTCCCGGACCTTGATAAGCACATGGAACAAAAGAAAACAAAGAGGCCCTTAAAAATGATGAGGACTTGGACAAGTATCACTTATTAGAGAAACACCTTTGAATTGTGGAAGAAAGTAACAAATTTCGAATCATAGATGCAAAGTCATTAGGGCTAGTTTCAAGCCTCATCATCCCACCCAAGTTTAAAGTGCTTGATTTTAAAAATAATAACAGGGCTACTGACCCTATTGCCTATCTTCCCATGTACTGTCATAAAATGGTAGGGCACAAAAAGAATGAGAAGCTGTTGATTCATTGCCTCTAGGATAGCCTGACTGGGGTAGCCCTGTAATGGTACATAGGGCTTAATCTTACAAGAATTCAGACATGGGCAGACTTGGCATGTGCATTCCTTGAATAGTATAAGCATGTGTTTAATTGGGTTTTAGATCATCCTTCTCTCATGAACATGGAGAAGAAATCTTTTAAGAGTTTTAGACAGTATGCTTAGAGATAGAGAAAGGAGGCAGCTTAAATTCACCCTTCTCTAACTAAAAAAGAAATGACAGTTATGTTTGTTAGCACCTTACGAGCTCCTTACTACGAAAGGCTAGTAGGAAGTGCTAAGAAAAATTTTGCTGATATGGTCATATTAAGTGAAATGATTGAGAATGCCATCAAGTGTGTCAGGATATCTATCAAGAAAGTATCTAGATCAGTCAAAAAGATAGAAAATAAAACTAAAGAGAGGAAAGTGAATGATGTAGTGAGAATTATGCTAGGTTTAATCAAAGTCTGTGTCCAGCATAGCCTATGTACTTCCCAAGCACATTGAATACGTCTTACTCATCAACACCGCAACCAGTCTATGCTACCAGGTTCGCTCCTGCAATGATCTTTGCACCAAATCACATGCAAAGTATGGCCTAGAATGCACAACCCTGTAATATGCACAATACGAAAGCTCCAAATAACCAACTAGTATCCCGAGAATAGGGGCATTTTGAACCACTCCCTTACTCGTATAGAAACATCTATTATTACTTATTAACAGGCAAAGTAGTGGCTCCTATATTCATGAACCCAAGATCACCATTGTATCCCAATTGGTATAATAAAAACGCTTATTATGAATACCACATGGGAGGGAAGGTCATTCCATTGAGAATTGCACTTCTTTCAAAAGCAAGGTGAAAGGTTTACTAGAAAAAAGAGTGATCAAGATTAAGCAACATCCTAGACCCAATGTGGGGCCCAACCTACTCCAGAATCATGCCAAACGAAGAGTGAATACGATAATTGATGAAAAGGGCTTTTGAATTAAAAGAAAATGGTAAAAGTTAAAACCCCAATAAGTAAGGTCTAGCATACTTTCATGAAAAATCAGAATAGTAACAGATAACAAAAGTCAAAGAAAAAATGTTGTTGATACATCTTGCTACCACTGTAGTAAAGAACATGACTTGCAACATTATCCCTTATTCTTGAAGATGGTCTAAGAGATGATAGAGCAGTATGAAATTGAGTTCTACGATGAGTGAAATGGACATGACAATCCATCTATCAATGCTACTGACGAAGAGAGACCTACGATGGTTAGATCTTTAGTTGTTTATCCCTAATGGGCATGAAGAAAAAAGCTAATTAAAGTTTTAGGCAGTACACTGCAAGATGGTTAGAGGAGGCTGCCAAAATTTATCCCTTATTGATAGAAAAAAGGATGGTGGTTAGATTCATTGACATGTCACAAACCCTTTATTACGAGAAGGTAATGAGAAGCTTCCTAAAAAACTTCACAGATGTGGTCATACTCTATGGGAGGATCAATAAGGCCATGAAAAATGAATTAAGAAGAAAAGTATTTGCAAAGACAAAGGGAAAAGAAAAATGAAGGTTAGTAAGCAATCAAAATTCGACATGAAAGCCAGTTCATCTTTAACTCGTGTTGAGTTAAACCTAAAGGAAATGATCGTTGAAGAAAACTACAAGATTATGGAAAAACATAGAAGAAGTTCAAATGCCAATGAATTTAGTTTAGCAAATCCTAGTGCAAAGTAAGTTACTTAATGCAACTAAAAAGATAAAGGAAATGATTGACAACTTCTGTGACTTCCATACTATTTACGCCCATACTCTTCAAACATGCAAAGAGTTTCACATAATGGTTTAAAGAATGATGAACAAGGGTAGCATCGAATTCTATGATGAAAAGCAAGCCCTACATACTGAGTCTGCAAATGCAACACCATCTGTCAATGCACTAGAAGAAAAAAAGGGCAATCTTCATTACAGGATTTGAAAGCTGTTGATTTTGTACGACACTCGACCAAAAGTTAAAGTTAACCCTATTCAGTCTCCGCCAAAAATGACATTCAACTTCTATCTCCCTTCCTGTATAAAGATGATAAGGTAGTTCCCCGAAACTATGAAAGCAAGTGTTGACTTTTAAGGGTAAGTCACCTAACTCAGAATAGTCGATGTTATGCCTCGGCAACATCAAAAAATAGAACTTGGCAAGAAAATACCAATCTTATTTCTTAAACACCAAAGTCTGCAACCAAAAACTCAGATTTGATTGCTGCCAAGGATCTAGTGAGCGAGAAGAAGATACAAAATTCCTCAAATTTATCAAGCACAATGAATACAACATTGTTGATCAGTTGAACAAGTAGCCTACTAAGATATCTATTTTGTTATTGCTGTTAAATTCAGAACCTCACAAGAATGCCCTCTTTAAGGTTTTGAATGAGGCCTATGTCCATCTAGACATTTTTATAAGTCAGTTGGATTGCCTAGTGAACAACATCACCATCGACAATTACATATCTTTTAGCGATGATAAAATCTCGTATGGAGGAAGAGGAAATTATAAGGCCCTCTATATCACTACATATTGTAAATGAACCATATTGCCCAAGATGCTCATTAATAATGGGTCAGCTTTAAATGTAATGCCCATGTCATGCTTGAACAAGCTTTCTGTTGATGCATCTTAATATCCAAAATAGTCATATGATTGTATGAGCGTTTGATCGAACTTGCCGACATGTTGTCAGAAACATCACCATTCCACTCCAAATTGGCCCATGTACTTATGAAGTTGACATCCACATGATGGACATTGCTCCATCATATAACTGCTTGTTGGGAAGGCCTTATATTCATTTTGCTAGGGCAGTACCATCATCTCTACACCAAAAGTTAAAATTCATCATCGTGAATAAAGTTTTTAGTCTGAAGGAGATAACGATATATTTGCTACTACCTTAACTGATGCCCTATATGTCGAAACCTAACGAAGATGGCCTAGAATCCTTTTTCAAGCCTTTAAGTTCATCAATGCTACTTATATAAAAGATGGGTGGCCAATAGTCTAGCCTCACCTTTCAAAGAACACTCACATAGGTTTGAAGTTGATTGTTGGTAAAGGTGCCCGAGTTGGAAAGGGACTCAGAAAATGCCTTCAAGGAATTGCTAAAGCCTTGAAAGTTGTCAACCAAATCGACAAAAGAGGTTTGGGATTCAAGCCCAGCATACAGTAGAAAAGAAATCAAGCTCAGAAGAATAGTGAAAGAAAAGTGGCTTATTTGTTAGGATGAGACATGAAGGACAAGCCAATGATATTCCCACCACTTTGGGAAAGCCTTTTCCTAGAGGGACATGTAAATATTAGCTTCGCTAATGCTGTGCTCATATTAAACAAAGCATTCAAAGATATTTCCATCAACATGATTAGTGAGCCAAAGATGTCATCTACAAGTCTGAAGATTAGCCTATGCCCTTCAAGGTTTGTTCCAAGTGTTTGGACTAAGACCGAGATTCTTGTATTATTCAAGTCTATTTCAAAGTAATGCTATGAACTAAACCTATATGCTCTAACCCAAAAGCCTTGTAAGACCCTTTGTATAGGCAGCTTTTATTAAGTATTTGTAAAAACGTGGTCTAGATATGAATCCTAACCAAGCCCAACTTAAATAGCCTTCGCTCCTATAATTATTAAATTTATCATTATTTTATATTCTCTTATTTTTATAGGCCATATCATTATTGATATTTTTTTTATTTTGGAGACCGGGTGGTCTAGATGAATCGCACATTATGAAATAAAAATTTATTTGGAGTCGCCACTAATCTATTTGGGCTAGGTGAGATTGGTCACCTACCAAAGTTTATATTTTGAGGGTTACGAAATTTTAGAATACAAACTCCAAGGCCCATAATCATACCAGAGATCATATAAAAGAGGTTGAGAGTTGGTTATAATCACAAGTAAAGATCGACCCTCTCATGATGCCCGAAAATTGGTACCTTATTAATTATGTGTTAACTTGAATCTTAATTTTTATTTGGTTTCAACATATGACATTTAATTATAGATTCCCAAAATAATAATTTTTAAAACAAATTTATTATTCTATGTTAGGAAGATTGGGTTTTCAAAATTTTGGAATTCAAAATCTCTTACGTACTCCATCGAAAGATAGTGGAACACGAAAGCTTTTTATCATTCTCTTTTGTACCCCAACGGAAAACTAGAGGAACACAAAAGGTTTTAAAATTAAAAATACCTTTTGCACCTGGATGGAGGGCCAAAGTGAATCCAAAAGGTTTCATTATTATTTTTTCAAAATTTATAAAATCTTGATTTCCATTTTGAAAAGGATATCTCGAATTAAAATAATCCGTAGAATCTTTCTCATATTTTGGGAGAAATTTGACATATTATTTTAACTTGGAGACATTACCTCGATTTTCTAAAAATAAAATTTTATATTTTATTGAAAATATTTATAAAACTTCCTAAAACTCAATAACAATCTAAAATGACGAACTTATTCCTAATATGTTCCTTAGACAAGAAAATATCTTTGTAATCATATAGGACTTGGTTCTAACAAAATTACCAAAATACCCTTAGGGTGTACCTTCTATGTGAAAGTATCTCGATACCCTTAATGGACACCAAAATGACCTTAAATAGCTAAATGAATCCTAAACATTCACCATTGGCATAAAAGCATCTCAATGGAAAAAATTATGAAAATGCCCCTCGGTATACCCTTGACATAAAAGTATCCGGATACCTCTAATAGACACTAAAATGACCTTGGAAGGCTGAATGAATCCTCAATATTGACCTTTGGCATAAAAGCATCTCGATGAGAAAAATTATGAAATTGCCCCTAGGATATGCCCTTGATATAAAGGTATCTCGATACCCCTAATGGACACTAAAATGACCCTAAAAGGCTGAATAAATCCTAAACAATCACTTTTGGCATAAAAGCATCCTGATGAGAAAAATTACAAAAATGCCCCTGAGGTATACCTTCGATATGAAAAGATCTCGGTACCCTTAATGGATAGTAAAATGACCTAAAAAGGCTGAATAAATCCTAAACATTCACCTTTAGCATAAAAAGTATCTCGATAAAAAATATTATGAAAATGCCCTTGGGGTATAGCTTCAACATGAAAGTATCTCGGTACCCTTAATGGACACTAAAATGACCTTAGAAGGCTGGATGAATCCTAAATATTCACCTTTGGCATAAAAGCATCCCGGTGAAGAAAACTATAAAAATGCCCCTATGGTATACGTTCAATATAAAAGTATCCCTGTACCCCTAATGGAAACTAAAATGACCTTAGAAGGCTAAATGAATCCTGAACATTCACCTTTGGCATAAAAGCATCAGATGAAAAAATTACAAAAATGCCCTTAGGGTATACCTTTGACATGAAGTATCCCGGTACCTTTAATGGACATTAAAATCACATAAAAAGGTAGAATTAATCCTAAACATTCACTTTTGGCATAAAACCATGCTTGTGAGAAAAATTACAAAAATGCTGTTAGGGTATACCTTTGACGTGAAAGTATCCTGGCAACCCTAAAAGACTTGAAAAGACAAGTAAAGATGATTTTTTACTCAAATTAGTAATTTAGATTACAAAAATGGCTTAAAGTACAAAAATTGCCAATGGATCCCTAAATTTCTCAAAATTAATATTATTCCTCAATAGTTTTAACATGCTAAAAACGATATTATTATTTTTTGACCTAAAAACACCTTAAATGAACAACCTAACATGCAAAAATACCATTGAGTCCCTAAATTTTCAAAAATTGCATTTTGTATCATAACGGAGAACCAAAATAATATGAAAGGTATTTTTATATTTTTAGTACTTCATCGGATGACTAATGGAATGCTAAAAATATTTAAAATAATCTAAGTGAATGATTTCATGCTAAAGGTAACCATTTTGTCCTAAAAATGCTAGACTTCCCTAAGGGTCCCTAAACTTTTTCTATTTTACACTTAGGTACCTGAGTAAAAAAAAAAACCTAGATCATCATAAAATATAATCAATCAGATAAAAATCAACATGTAAATCATGAAGAGAATCCATATGAAGGTTTCGTCGAACACCTTTGACTAGAAAACAAAATTTTTCATTATTTGTAAACTAGCCCTTAAACTTTGAGAAATTGCAAAATGCCCTATAATGTGTGAAAAATACCTAAAGCATAGTATGAAATACCTAAAATCAGTTTCCATGTTATCCATGAAGCTTTCGGTCCAGTCCTTTGACCATAAAGCAAAAACTTTCCATTATTGGCAAACTAGTCCTTAAACTTTCCTAAAATTGCAAATTGGCCTTTACATAATTATAATGTAAAATTAAGCTTCAAATAAATCGAAATAATCATAAAAGTCCCATAAAAAATCATGAGTAAGATTCGGTCACTTCTTTTTTGCCCCTAGAATAAATTCTTTAATATTTACACAAAGGTCCTTAAACTTTTTAAAGTTACAAAAAGACCCTAAAACTAAAAAATGTATTGTAACTTGATAAATGCATAAAATACACTCCTAAGGGTGCAAATGTGCTTCGGTCAAGCACATAGGTCTAAACAAAGATTTTTTATTTTATTTTTTTACATATTAGCCCTTAAACTATTTATATTTACAAAATGACCACAAAAATACATATACAAGTATGAATTTCAGCCAACACCTAAACAATTTACCAATCAAATTTTTTTAACCTAATGATCACATATTCATATTTTATTTAACACAAATTAGCACCATTATATGATAAAATTACAAAAATAAGTATATAAACATGTGATTTCACCATAATAACAAGAAAACACTAAAAGAAATACAACACCAAAACCAATATCATATCAACATAAACATGATTCATGAAGAAAAATAATTTTTTACTAACAAAAAGAAAAAAAATAAAATAAAATCCAGGAAATTAGTTCATAGCCATTATGCTTAGTCTTTCAATATGGAAAAAAATCTATGAACTTAAGCATATTTTTGGCTCACCAAAAAGAAAAAAAATGAATGAAACAAACAAAACTTTAGAGATTTGAGTGGAGGTTATATCTTAACAAGCTTTTAAAAAAATTAGTGTTATTTTGTTTGCTTCCAAAAACTCTAAAAAGCTTAAAGAAAACATCCTTCCCCATTTATAGGGGAGGATGATTCGGCCAAAGAGGATGAAAATCCTCCTTGGCTGAAATTCCATGTCCTTTTCACAGTTTTTTTTTATTTTTTTTAATGTTAAGTTTACTTGTTACGTTGGAAATAATAAATGCTATGCCATAAGCCCATGCCCTTGTCATCTTTTCTTACAAGCCACCATCTTCGTTATCATGATTATGCTACTTTAAGTTAAATGATGGTTTAGTTGGAATGAAACTAAATCAATTGGAAAATAATTTAATTCCAACAAAATTAGATTTCATGTAACTAAGTTGGCAAATTAGCAAATTAATTATGTAAAAGCAAAATTACATTATGAATTTACAAGTAAACATAATCTTAGAAATAAAGAAACAAAGCAATCAAGGTGCATAAAAAGCCTAATTGAAAATTCTACAAAAAAAAAGATAATAAATTAAAATTCATGTACCGAACAAAATTCCATGTAATAAATCCAAATAAAAATTTAATCATATGGAAATTCCAACCAAAATTTCATAAAAAATAAAAAAATTGAATCAAAATAATTGATAAAAAATAAATAAAAAATTAAAAGAAAAAGTTAGTGGACTTTGTTGGAAAATTAGAGATAGAAATAGGCTTGGTAGGCTTTTAGAGAATGAAATGGGATTGGTGGAAACTCAAGAAAATGGGCTTGGTAAAGTCATTGGGCTAATTGAGAAATTAATGGGCTTACTTGCAAAAGTTAAAATTTTTAGACATATTAAGGAGATTTTACCGAAATAAAATAAAATTAAGAAAATTAATAATTAAAAAATTATAAAGATTTCAAGTATTAAATTATACAAGAAAAATTTTTGAGAAGTCTTATGTGCAAGAAAAAAAATTAAAAATCTAAAACTCGTAAAATTTTACGAGAAAACTTTTATGAAAAAAATTTTTATTTTGGAAAAAAATAAAAATCTAGTAAAACAAATTGAAATTTTAAAAAATAATTTAATATAATTTTAATTAAAATATTTAATTAATTTTAAAATATTAAACTCTAAAATTTTCTCTCAAAAAAATTTATGGAGTAGAAAACTCCATATCTTGAAAACAAAAAAATTCAAAAAAAATAGAAAACTCATAAAATAAAATGAATTTTAAAAAATTGATTTGATGGTGGTTAAATGAAAACATTTAAAGAATTTTAAAATTTAAAGCTCGAGAAAATTCTACCATAAATTTTACAAATTAAAAGAAAGCTCGTATTTTAGGATCAAAAAAATTTGAAAGAACATAATAAAACTTATAAAAAATGAACTAAATAAAACATATTACCCAAAATATTGATTTACAAAATAGTAAAGATAAAAATTTAAAATTCAAAATAATTTTATAAGGAAAAATTTCATAAGTATAATACTTGCTGTATTATGAAAAATTCAAAATTAATTAAAAAAATGGACAACTTGACATCTTGTGGTGTAAAATATCAATATGAATTTTTCCTTGAATATTTTTTTTGGAATGCATATTAGCATGAATACTGTACAAGTGTCGTTAAAAATATACGGTGGTTAATTTTTCAAGCTTTACGAAAAAATCTTAAAAAATTCATGAAAATGGGAAATTTGATCGTGATATCATTTGCATGAATGATTTTTCAAATTCAAAAAGAAAATATTTAAAAACAAAATTTTCCTTTTGAATATTTAGCTTTTTATCCGAGATCAATCATCAAATGACATTTTTTCGTCAAGCGAAGTTACGGCTATCCAAAGGTCATGACAATGTCTTGTTCATCTTAAAAATATTAGTCCTAATAAGGATGGCCATTAAGTTCTTAATCTGGGATATTTAAGATTATTGAAAATGAGACTCGAACGAAATTAGATGCCTACAACTGCCCCTCTTTGACTATTGCTAAAAGTCAAAAATAGGGCAAAGACTACATAGACATGATTTCATTTAGGTCATTAAGCTTTGAAAACTAAACTCAAGGTGAAAATAAAAGCTAATTAGCTTTAAAGAAAAATCTTAAATTAAGCGGTGACTAGTGTGAGACCTAAGTCATGGGTAGCTTAATGAGACAAAACCATGCGGGTCAACAAACGAAAAGAGCTTATTAGGATGAAACCATACAAGTCCTTAGAGGTAGAGGTTGACTGAGGGAAAACCTAAAGGTCAACGAAGATATGGTCAACTAAGACAAAATCTATGAGTTAACAAAAACAAAAGGTTAACTGGGATAAAACCAATAAGTCAACAAATGAAACGAGTTGACAAGGATGAAGTTGACAAGTGAATAAGGTATGGGTTGATTGGGACAAAACCTACAAGTCAACATATGAAAAAGGTTGGCCAGGATAAAAACAATAAGCCAACAAATAAAAAGAGTTAACTAGGATGAAATCAACAAGTTAACAAAAAAAAGTTTAACCGGGATAAAATCAACAAGTCAATAAATGAAAAAGGTTGACTGGGATGAAGCCGACAAGTCAACATAAGTAAGAGTTGATTAGGATAAAATCAATAAATCAACATAGGTAAGGTTTAACTAGGATGAACTGACAAGTTAACTGACATAAAAGTTGATTGGGATGAAATCGACAAATAAACATAGGTAATGTTTGACTGGGATGAAGCTGACTAGTCAAATAAAGGTGACTAGGATATAATCTTGTTATGAAAGGATGACCAGGGCAAAATCGATACAGTCAAATGAAGAATGACCAAGATATAATCCTAGGCCTAGAGGGTTGACTAGGGCAGAATCGATATAGTCAAACAAAGAATGACCAGGATATAACTTGGGTGCAAAAAGTTGCCCAAGGTGAAATAGATATAGTCAAACAAAAATGACCTAGATATAATCCTAAGTCAAAAGGATCAACCAAGGTGAAACCGGTATAGTCAAATAATGATGATCGGATATAACCTAAGCCTAAAAGGTTAACCAAGATGTAACTTGATAGAAAGATTTGACCAGGGTGAAATGAATATAGTTAAATGGTAAAAATGCTTCATATTTGGATTGCCTGAAAGAATGCAAGGTTTCATTTCTAAAACATAGACGTATCAAAGGCTTTTTTCAACTTAAGATCTACAGATTATCAAATGTGAATGCAAATGCATGAAGAATGCATATGATGAGTTTCATGATTTAATTTTCTTTATCAACGTCTTATCTAGCCTATTTTGGAGAAAATGTGATAGATATTTCTCTTTCATTTAATGGAATAGACCTATATTTTCGCTTGATGATTGAAAACATGTTCAAAAAACATTAAGGATCTCTTTTCTTTTTGGTAAAGGGAGCTAATGCTTGAATTCGAATTTAAAGGCATTTTTATAGGTCATTGTAGACATGATACACTTATTCCTAAAAAGTTAAACTAGGTGATGCACTAATATCATCTAGGATTTGGAAAAAAGGAACATAATTGAAAATATATGGTCTCTAAAACTTTCATTAATAGTTGGAAGAAACTGATACACGCTGAAAAAGAAGAGCATGATAGGAAATATGCGATTTTTAAAATTTCCATCAATAGCTAAAACAAATTAGTACAAGCTGAAGAAGAAGAGCATAATGGGAAATGTGTAGTTTATCCACCCTAATTTTTCCTAGAATGTCTGAAAGACTTTGGACTATTGACTAAGATCCTTGCAATGTTTTGATCTTATTCAAAGTAATGCAGAGAAATCAATTTATCATCTTTTCTTCAATTTTTATTTGCTCAAAACATTAATTATCATCTAGCAGAAATGTTAGCATGGTCCAAAAGACTAATTAACAAAGGTATGAGTGAAAATATGTACTTGTATTATAACAAAGAAAGAGGATACAACATTGGTTATTTTAAAAATATTGATAAAGTACAAAAAAGACTTAGATATTACTCTGACAAATGAGATCTCCCAATTAGTTTTTCAAAGATTTCCTCTAAATGAAAATTTTATTTTCATGAAGATCCATCTCTTGAAGATGCCTCTAATCATACTATGCCTCATTTAAACTTAGTTTTTTGGCAAATTATGCTTTTTCCGGTCCTTTCAAATGTTTAGGTTATCGCTTTGAGCTTTAAGCATAAAGTTTTCCCCTTGTGCCACTTTTGATCAGATACCCTTTTCAAGTTTTCATTTGATTTGATTTTTTAATGGATAACTTTTCATGTTTTTATCCTTTTTTTATTTTTTCTTTATTGTTTTAGAAGGATGCCTTTTTTGTTTTTCATCCATTTTTATAGAATAATATTTTTTTACATTATCTGAATTAATAGGGTTTAGTAGAATTCTTCTATCCACTTCTACCAATACCAATGTTCTTTTTAAAAATATCTTATGGACAACATAAGGCCCTTTCTAATTGGGTGCCCATTTGCCTGAGGATCTTTTTGTTTTGGCAAGATTTTTCTCAATACGTATTCTCCCTCATGGAATTTTCTAGAATTAATTTTCTTATCATGCACTCTTTAATAATTCTTTTTTGGTACATCTACCCATGTTAAATAGCTTTTAGCTTTTTTTCAATGAAATTTAGTTGCTCATAAATGATCTTGAACCTATTCGACTTCTTCCAACTTGGTTTTGATCAAAACTTAGAGTGAGGGGATCTCTACTTCAATTGGTAAGACAACCTCTATATTTTAGACTAACGAGTAAGGTGTTGCCCCAGTTGAAGTTCAGATAAAATTTTATAAGCCAAAAGGGCAAAACAGAGCTTCTGATGCCAATCTTTATAGGTCTCTACCATCTTCCCTACAATTTTTTTAATATTTTTATTAGCTGCCTGTACAGCTTCGTTCATCATCTCTAGTCAGTATGTCATCAAATTATGATGAAAAATTTTGAGCTGGGTGCATACCTCTATCATTAATTTATTATTCAAATTAGAGACATTATCCATTATAATTCTTTCAGGGATCCTAAATTGACAAATGATGTTAATCTTCAAAAATTTTATCACCATCAACCTTGTTGTTGACACTTTATTTTGTTTGGGCTAATTTTTTAAGAAATCTAGAGCATGGACATAAGAGAGGGTGATGGCAAAAATATATTTTGAGGAGGTCAAAAAGGCCTATGGATCATATCAAAGTTAAATGCAAAGATATGGCATCATATGACATAGTTCAATGTATTTGGGGATAAAATACATAAGAAAATTTATAATTTTTCTTCAATATATCAATACATGGTTCTCACGTATCGATACAATGCTTCAACCTACCAAAAATTTGAAATATCCCCTTTTGTATCGATACAACATGTAGATGTATCGATACATAAGCTTCTGTATTGATATAGGACCTTATGTATCGATACTAGGCCATGCCAAGGCCAAAACATGCATTCTGTAAAGAAATGTATTGATATATATCATGTATCGATACAATAGCTTATAGTATCAATACAATGTTCATTGTATCGATACACTCAAGGGTTTTGAATAAAATGTATCGATACACAAAAGCCATTTTCCATGGTCTAGGCATTTTTGACTTGTCCACCTTTGATCTAAAACTTGATTTTAACTGATTTCATTGCATCAAGAAAGATCAAAACCCATATCAAATTATGAATTTAGACTTTTGAATTAATCAACACATTTTTTGAAGTCTAAATTAGATCAAAAGGGTCAATGTCATATGATTACCCTACTCTTCCCTAGTTGTTGATGAATATCACCATCAACCACCCTATTTGCTGGAAAATCATTTCAGCATTTAAACTAGCCACCCTATGCCCATCACATTGGCAGCAAGTTGCTCCCTATAGCCACTCTATAGGCACCATGCTGACATCACTTTATCCCCTTTGAAAAATGGCCAAAAAAACCTTCAACTTGGCTCCAAAATGCTAGTATAAATAGACCATTTATATATCAGCTAAAGAAGGTTAGATTCCAGCTTATTTTTAACTTTCAAAACACATTCCTACACCAAGAAAATCAGAATCCTGTAGCTTATAACCTACCACCAAACAACAGCCCTAAAACACTCATTCCCAACCATTACACATTATAAAAATCACCTTTATTCATACCAGAACTAAAACCTCAATATTTCTCTTTTTTTTCTTGCTTATTAACAACAAGGAAAAGAGGGAAATTCAAGCTATCTCTACTACTCCAATTATTTGGCCAAAAAGTGAAGTTTTATTGGTATAACTTCTCACTATATCACTTTTATTTTTTTATTTTTTAGCATCTTCATCATTTTAGTGAGCTCTCCATGTATCCATGGCCCTCTTAGGATTATCATGCATTATTGTGGTCTTTGGTTTTGGTAGTTTAAGATTTGGATCCCTTAATGCCCTTTTGATGTGCAAAATGGCTCATTTTATCCTCATTATTTTGATAGCTCTTGCTCATGCATTTTATGTCATATCCATGCATCTTGTTATCCTTAATCCATGTAGGAATGATTAGCCTAACACATTTCAAGCACATTTACACATTAGCTTGCATGATCGTTTTCATTTTTAGCATTGTCAAAATGCATAAAACTTTCTTTATCTAGACCATGGGTTAAGTTAGCATCCCCATTCATGTTATGTGCCATCCCCTTGTATGTTTGTTGCCTTCTCCTTATCAAAATGCATGTTTGATGGCTATCAAAACTGATTTTCAAAACCCCTCAAGCCAAGCATGTTAACCTCAACTAATGAGGATTAGCATGGACTTAGCATTTTCCTTAAAGTAAGCAAAATATCTTGGGGAAAATTAAGTTTTCCAAATCTAGAATCTTGGTTAAACAAGCTCAAATATTCTTATTTTAAAACGAAAATAGTCTTATAAGTATTCCTTAAATTTTTGTACCTTTTTTTAGTCAAAACCTTGAGTGGCATAATCAACGGGCTATTTCATCAACCCAAACTACTTCAAGGTTATGCAATGAGTTTGTGATGCTCATGCCACTCTTTCCCTTCAGTCATAGATGTTCAAATGTCAATGACTCAAGTTTGGACCCCTAGACATAAAAAAATGAGAGATATCTCCTACTTTGCTTTGTCCCCTACTGGCTCCACAACTGTTGTAAATTGAAAAATCACTTTAAAATAAACGATTTTTCACGAATTTTTTTATATTTTTCTCTCAAAGCATGTCGAATTATCTTTAAAATGATGTCTTATTCACCCCTGGATCATTCCGGATGAGAGAGTTATGATTTTTCCAATCTAAACTATCCAGAACCTCTAGAATCCGAACATGTATTCTGGTTGGGCTGTTCAAGCCCACTAAATGATTTTTTAAAAATTTTCAAACATTTTTCCTAAAAGATTCATGAAATTCCCTTTTGAAAAAAGGCATCATTTGTAATTTTCCAATACCAAATGAGTCTGGAATGATTTTTCAAATTTTGACACACCTTGATTCTCGTATGCTCTGCCAGTAGCAAAATTAATCAAAATTTGAAAATTTATTCCCTCAGGAAATGACTTTTTGGGATGTTGGGAATATTTTTAGATTAACCCTCTTCAAGTTAGCTTTCTAGCGATATATTGTCCACCCTCTAAATCCTTCAAACCAATTTAGAATAAATTTGGAAAGTAGGATAATGCGATGCTATCCTTTGTTTTTGGTTGTGCTGAGTTGTTTTCTCGAGTTTCGCTCGAGACATTCGAATGTCTACGTATCACGTCGATTAGGCATAAACTTGACCTCCCATAGGCTCGTATCAAGGAACAAACACATTTTACATTTTTACCATCCTCATTCACAACATTTTCTTTTGCCAAAAGTTGTTGAAATGCTCACACATTTCCTAAATCACTAAGTTTTGTCAACTTAAGTTTTCCAACTTGACTTCTCTAAAGAGTTTCAGACATGTCACTTTTGGGGATACTCTAAACTCACCATTTCGAAGGGATACTCCAACCCCACCTTTTCGAAGTGGTACTCACTTATCTTTCAATTACAATTAATTTTTTTCTTTTCTTGGACTCCCATGAATATGTCAAACAAATCTTGTTTAATCAAGGAACCCAAATGCATCTCCAAAATTATCGATTCGGTTATTCTCAAATAATCGATGTCAATTGTGAGATAAATTCCAATAGTCCACCCATTTTCTTTATCATTGCATTAAATGATCCATGTTGTGTTACTTCATTTATTGCCTTACTAACATTATTTCTACACGATGATTATATGCATTCATGTTTTCAAAACATTTCAAATAAAATTAAAGGTAATGTTCCATGTAAGGAATCTCTCTAGGGCCCAAAGTGGAACATTCAATTTTCAAAGTAAAATTCAGAGGTCATTTTATTGAAAATCTCTATATTCCCCATCTCTCTGGGGCATATATGAGATTAACTCTTTTTCATTAAAACCCAGATTTGTAATTTTATAAGATTCATTAATTAAAAGAGGGTTATATTGAAATAGTGACAAATTAAGATCGAAAGAATTGAAACTGAGATAAGACATAGCTAGTAAGGTATCAATTTTGAGCATCATAAAAAGGTTCATACCTCATCGTGTGTAACCAACTCTCAAACCCAAATGGTGAATCTTTGCATTATGTAGACCATGGGATCGATGTTTTGAGTTTCGTAACTCAAAACATAGGTTTTAATAGGCATCCGATCATGCTTAGCCCGAAATGATTGGTGGCGACTCCAAGCATTAGCCATTTCATGATGGTCATCCGATACCATATAATGAGCGATTTGTCTTATGGTCTCCCCTTACTGTGTCATAAGTCGAGAATTTGTACTTTTTATTCTTATCACGTCACGAAGGAAAAGTCTTGATCAAGAAGACATTCTATGTCAAAAAAATATTTTAAGTTGTACGCACTCATAAATCCATGAGGATCTACCTCGGGTACGTTACGATAGCTTAGGGACTCCATTAGGGATAGTATAGAGAGTTAAGCCAATAACTAACCATGTCTTGCTAGGTTCCTAGTTCTTTCAATCTTTGGTTATTATTTAACCATAACCTTTTTTTTTTTCATTTTGTCAACTAATCTGTTGTTTGACATGATTGTCAAGATTGTCTTATTTTTGAATAATCATTAGTTTATTAAAAGTGGTAATATGAAAGTAAAAAAAAAGGTTTGATTATTTCCCTGTCACACACCATGCACTTGCGTGTGCATTAGTGTCCTACCAAACTCTATGGTGTGGTTATAACCTAATCATTAGGAAGAAGTGATCTATCCGCCTTCGTGAGTAAGCCCTACATGGGCATGGCAATAACTTCCTGGCTGTAAGTTACCTATGTCTCTCATTAGTAACCCTCCGTCTTTGCATAGGGAAATACATCCAACGGATCAAACCTGTTTCGCCAAACCCGCAATGGGTTTAGGATTAGGGTCCCTCGATTGTCCTTACCGGATGGAGGAGCAATTCGGATACCTATTTAGACGTCAACTTAAACCTTATATAATCATGTCAAACTATACTGGAATGCTGCTAGAATACTCAAAAAATAGGGTCATTAGGGGAAACATTCCTAACTTTTACTCTTAATTACTATAATTATATAGGTGTGACAATGAGTATACAATTGTCACCCTCATATGCATTTTTATCATTTATCAAGACATGCTATGATGCTACCCGAATGACGGCTAACCTTTGTATAAATAACTGACAGTGAACAAAAACCATCGTTCACAATGTCTTATACTATAAGCCGTTACGCTGTCCGAGTCATGGCTTAACATGTATCCACACTAGTGGTGATGAATGAATATTGCTACTGGTCATTTATTTTTCCATCAAATAAGATATTACATCACCTCATAAAGGGCAGATTGCATCCTGGTATGTTGAAATGCTGCTCGTTTCTCATTTCACTAGCTTGGTTGGGACTTGTTATGAATTTTTTTGTTCTAATGTTCTTAAATTCATTATTTCCTTACATTTGTCTCCCATATGTTCCACTAACTTATTTTCCCTTTGTTTGTGTTTTAGCGCATGAGTTATTTCATCAAAACCATCATGACTATCATCATTTTGGGATAATTCTTCTAGTTCAATGTTCAGTTAGGGCATCATTTATGGAGCAATAACTTATTTCCACTATCGAGTCCTTTGAAAATGTCAAAACATGGTCAGAAGGTCGATAACGTCAAGATAGGGACATCTTAAAGCCCGACTAAGTCTCAAAAATGCATCAAAAGGTCAAGGTCAATTTTTGTCAGAATGATTGTCGGGAATTAAAGCATATTTAGGACAATTGGGATAACAACAAGAAAAAAGCCTTCACTAAAAATTATGGGGATATAGCTCTCTTACTTCAAGTTCAATTGGATAATGGCTTGTTGTGAGTAGTGACACAGTTCTAAAATCCGGCCTACCAATGTTTCACCTTCAACCAATAAGATTTAGTCCCTACCATTGATGAGTACATAGCCTTACTCAACATAGAAAGGGCCAAGTTAGACCGGATATATTGTAAAGCGCTAATGCCTCCTCTGTTCAAGAAAAGATTGAGGCAAATTCTTGGAGCCACAGAAGCATGGGTTAATAGTCACATCAAAGTAAAATGGAGCAAGTAACGCATTTTTTGGGCTAGGTTGAAAGAGGGCATGGTAAATCTTTTTGATTAAAAGAAAGCTTAAGATGTCTACCTTCTGGTAATTTACGAGCTCGTTATATTCTCGAAGACTTTGGGTTATGTAGAGGTAGCAGTCATAGATTTTTTTTCTTGCCTATGTTGCAACATCAACCCTGCTTTCACCATTATTGCTGAAACCATCCGCGCTCTCAGCTTTTGTAAAAGAATGGGAATATGAAGGTTTATCGAATGTGCCCCATTACTCCAGATATGGCTCATAGGTCATCTCTATGTTAGGAAAAGGAGAGTTAGGTAAAATTTCTTCTTCAAGATTCAATCCTTTTTCCACGACCTTAAAGGAAGAATGTCATCAAGATAAGATAGCAAAGCATTAGGTTAAGGAATTATGAAATGTCAAAAAGGAAGAAATCACATGAAGAGCCCCATGGGTGTTCCTTTAGTCGATTATACATAGATGTGGAGACTCAACTTGTGTATTGCTCTTAGGATTATGGGGAAATACCGGTTATGCTCCTCTATTGGTATTACGTCAATTTCAGTGCCAGTAATTCATCTCGTTCTTTGAAGACTTGGGACATTAGGATTTTGAATATGGAAAGCCCAATTATAAAAGTGAAAGTCTAGTTCACTTTTTGAGCTTGGAAGAAGATCCATTGTATGGAAAGATACTAGAGAGGAAGGCCCATCATGCTTGCATACGAAGAATGAAAACTTTGTCGTATCAACGATCCATTACCACCACCCAACTCTGGGATACTACAAATCCCAATAGAAGAATCGCTTTCTGAGATCGAGCTATTTAGAAGGGAGTTCTAGTGAGAAAATGCATCATTTGCTATAGAAATCTCTCAACTTAAAGAGGAAAAGGGCTAGCTAGAGATAGATATCTATCTTAGGAGTGGTGAAATGGATCGAGCTATTAAAGAAAGGGATCGCTTCAAAGATGACCTCGAGAGCCTAACCAAGGATTATGTGACACTTTGAAAAGATAACAAATCATTATATATTGGTAAAGCATCAATCGAATGGGAAGAGAAAGTTGCTACTCTTAATCGCGAGTTGAATAAGCAAAAAGAGGAAGTCAGAACCAATAAAGAAAAGTTCACAAGGGCACAAGCTCTTACTTCCACCTACCAATAAAAGAATCAAAGATTCAAAGCCTAAATACGAGATACGGAGCCACCAAGGTTGAAAATGAAGCCTTCATTCATAGAATCCAGGAGTTAGAATAGTCTCTTCAGGATCATCAAGGTCATATCAATGAACTAACAAGGGCTTCCTAGCAATGTGAACTAGATTGGCAAGCTATAATTGACCAAGCATGTCTGAACTACCAAGAACAACATTAGTACCGCACTGAACAAGTTCAGATGACTCAATGAGAGGTGGATGAGATGATTGAAGTAGCTGAATCCATAAGGTGAGACATTATACCTGCTAGAGACCATGAGCAATGACTTTTAGGTTTTCGAGATCATGTGATTACATAATGTAATCATGTTAGATCCTTTCAGATGTAATCATTTCATAAAAGAAAAAAAATCTTTTTGTGACTCTATGAATAATGTTATTGATGAAGCTATTCCAAAAATCAATTGTCTTCAATGCATATGCATATTTAATTTCACCATTTTTCATTGCCCTTGCATAATCATTCAGTATCTTAACTTGTCATTGCATTATAAATACTTATCAATAAATACACTTTTTAATAAAAGTTTAATATGGGCATTGGGCCATAAAAGTACAAAGGATTCCAAGATTAATTAGGAACACAGAACCTTACATCACGCACTGCTACAATACACGATGCCGTAAGCAAATCATGGAGAGTGATCATAAAGCTTGTATTGAGAGACTTGAGCTAATGGTTACGAAATCACAAGACTAGATGCTCGTCAGTAATATGAAATGCAAAATTAAATCGCGAAACTTATGGAACTAATGACCACCTCTATGAAAGTCCCCCCGTTAATAATCCAAAATCTGCCCAAGGGGAAACTAGACAGGAACAACGGCCCACTCTTACACCTGTCGCTCAGGTTCTGCCAGTCATCTACCTTAATCCCATTACGGCAGGTCAATTCATTCCTGGTACTCAAGGGGTGAACATGGGAGTCTCATCAGTAGATCTGATAACCCTTGAACATGAGGAGCTAGAGAAAACGTAAGGTAAAAAATCCACCATTACTATGAAAGAAGTGAACAAATTATAGCTACTAGAAAAATGCTCCAAGCTATCGAGAGGAGTGACAAGTTTAAAGCTCTTGACGTGCAATCATTGTTCTAGTGTCCAACCTTATTATTTCCCTGAAGTTTAAATCCCCAGAGTTTGAAAAGTTTAAAGGAACCATCGACCCTTCTGTCCATATCTGAATATACCTATAAAAGATGGTCGAGTACGAGAAAGATGAAAAGCTCCTCATCCATTACTTCTAGCATAGCCTCACTAGGGCAGTAGCTTAGTGGAAGCTAGATAATGTCAAAATCAAATCATGGGCTGACTTAGCTAAGGCCTTTTCTAAATCAATACCATCACATGTCAGATTAGGTACCAAATCGATTTTCCCTGATGAATTTGAAGAAGAGATCCACTGAAAGTTTCAAACAATATGCCCAAAGATGGAGCAAAAAAGCAGCTGTAGTCCAGCCTGCCCTTACAAAAAAAGAGATGACAGTCATTTTAATTCACACTTTACGTGCTCCTTATTATGAGAAGCTTGTAAGGAATGCCACTAAAAAATTCATAAACCTAGTCCTCTTTGGAGAAATGATTGACTAGCCATTAAGAATGGTAGAATATCAATCGAGGAAATGTCTAGATCAAGCAAGAAACCTATGCCAGTAAAAAGAAAGAAGGAGAGGCTAATGCCATAAGTTATGCTAGCTTATCTCAGCCAAAATGATGTCAAATACTTGACCTTTACTATGCAGGCACACTGTATTCTCACCTTATCACTATACCCTTCAGCTAATTAATGCCATAACCTACAAGCCATCCTTTGCAATCCCATCCAACCCACTAAAAAAGCTAGCCCCTCGTAAGGTCACCAAAGTACCAATCGAGCAAACAATAATGCACTTGGCAATTGAGGTGCAAATCAATAAGGATAACATTTTGATCCCATCCTATAACTTATAAGGAGCTTTACCAGACCTTGTTCCAAAATCATTTAGTGGCCCCAATCTATGTCCCAAAAAAAAAGCCACCATACTTACAATGGTATAACCTTAATGCCCATTATGAATACTATGCTAAGACAGTAGGGCATGACATTGAGAACTACATATCTTTCAAATGAAATATGCAAAATCTAATTAACTTAAAAGTCTTATAGTTAGGGATGAACCAAGGACCCAATGTTACTACTAATCCTTTACCGAACCACACTAAGCTAGTTGCAAACATGATCAACATTCAGAACAAATATGAAGTAAAGGCAAGCATAGAAGATGTAAGGATGCCAATGTTCTTGGTCTGGCAAGCATTGATTCAGGTCGAGTTGCTCAATGCAACAAAAACATTGGAAGGCAATCCTGACAACTTCTATGAATTTCACATAGTTGTAGGTCCATGCCCTATAAACATGCAGGGAGTTTAGGTCCATGTTTCAAAGAATGGTGAATAAAGGCCATATAGAATTCTATCATGAGATCACACCTGCTGCTAAATCAATCAATATGATAGGAGATAAAACCATGCAGCCACCTTACGGGAGAAACTGACCACTTATTCTTTATGGAAAGTCAAGTCCCAAGGTTAATTCTTTGACACCTACACCAAAGATAGTTGTGGAAGTACCTAAACTATTCCCGTATAAGAGCAACAAAGCTGTTCCTTGGACATATGAGAATCAAGTAATGATGATCGAAGAACTAACTCCCTTAACTATTGCAATGGAACTATCAGGTGTTAGTCACCTAACTCAAAGCGGTAGGTGTTACACTCTTCCAACTTAAAAAAAATAAAGGGTTGATGCATTTCCAAGCACCAGTACCACTTAGGCCTAAGCAAAAAATTTTGAGCCTGAGAAAGTTAAGGGCATAGTAAGTGAAAGAGAAGCCATGGATTTTCTCAAATTCATTAAGCATAGTGAATACTACATTGTAGAGCAAACAACCCACAAAGATTTATGTGTTATCTCTGCTTGTTAATTTAGAGGTTCATCGAAATACATTACTGAAGATGCTAAACGAAGCATATTTGCCATCAGATATCCTCGTGGACAAATTGGATTGGCTAGTGAATAATATCATGGTCGATAATTATATCTCCTTCACTGATGATGAGAACCTACTCGAAAGCTGGGTAGCTATAAAGCTCTGCATATCACTACCAATTGCAAGGGACACATTTTGCCCAAAGTAATGATAATGGGTCAACCCTTAATGTTATACCTATAACTGCATTAAGTAAACTCCGTGTCGATCAATCCAACATCAAGAGTTGCCATACCATAGTCTAAGCTTTTGATGGAACACGTCATGGGGTAATTGGAAATATCATAACCCAACTTCATATACGCCCATGTACATATGAAGTTGACTTCACAAATACCTATTAGGAAGGCCATGGATACACTTCATTAGAGCTGTCCCATCCTTTATCATCATAAGCTCAAATTTAAGATAGATGACAAAGTAGTTGCCATCGGAGCTGAAAAAGAAATGATTGCCACTGCTTTTACCAAGGATATCTACATAGAGCCTAATGAAGATGCATCGGATTCATCATTCAAATCCTTTAAGTTTGTCAATGTAACATTTGTGGGAGAAAGATTGCCAATAGTTGAACCCTATTTGTCAAAGAGTACCCACTCGGATTTAAAAATGACCATTAGCAAAGGTTCTCGTGCTAGAAAAGGGCTTAGTAAAAATCTACAAGGGATGGCCCAAGCCCTTCAGGTCACCATTCAAGCCAACAAAAGAGGTTTAGGATTCAAGGCCAATGTACATTCAAGAAAGCAGCAAGAAAAGAGGATCTGCAACCAAGAAATGACACGATCATTAGGTCGAAAGGGGGAGTCAAAGCCGATAATGTTTCCATCTCTCCATGAGATATTTTATTTGGGAGGACGAATTGATCCAAGCCACTCGAAAGAGCAAAAGGCTAAAAATGTCTTGGTAATCCAAAACAGGGCACTTAACAGCCTCTATCTCCAAGATACCAAGCCATAAAATTCATGTCCTTCTACTAAGACCTGATTTTGATGACAGGGTCATGATGAAAACCCATGCACTTTTTCTGTCCCTTTCATGTAATGTTAAGAAATGAAAACTTACCTGCCCTCGCCCAAAAGTAGATATGTTCCCTGTGTAAGAGATATTTTTTTCAAACATTATTAATAAAATGACTTTTGCATATATCATTTCATATTATGTATCACTTTTTAACTTTTTTGTCTCTATTACTTTTTTGCCTTCATCCAAATCCCTTAGTTATGTGTATGCCTTTTTCCATATTTAATTTTTTACCCTTTCAGGTGTTCTGACGATAGTGACATAAATGTGTCTGATGGGTCATTGGAGATCAATTTCGAACAGTCAATTTGCACTAGTGAAGCTGATCCTGAAGAAGGTTTCCAAGAAAGCTTGATACCACCCGACCTCTTATGATTAGTTGAGCAAGAAGAGAAGCAAATCATGCCTCATGAAGACCCAACGAAAGTAATAAATCTAGGTACTCAAGAAGATTGAAAGGAGGTTAAAATTGAAACCTTAAAAAAGTTAATGACTAAGACCAAATTAATAGAACTACTCCAGGAATATCAGGATGTATTCGATTGGTCATATCAAGACATGCCAAGATTGGACATTGATATAGTGGTCTATAAGCTTCTTGTCAAGCCCGGATGCAAATTGATGTGGCAAAACTTAAGGAAGATGAAGCCAAAAATGCTTTTCATAATTAAAGAGGAAATCAAGAAGCAATTTGATGCAGGGTTTATTGGAGTAGCCAAATATTAAGAATGGGTTGCTAATATAGTTCCAGTCCTAAAAAAAGATGGCAAAGCATGAATTTATGTTGATTATTGGGATTTGAATCAAGCTAGTCCTAAGGATAACTTTTTGCTACCCTATATTGACACTTTGGTGGACAACATGGCCAAGAATTCTTTGTTCTCCTTCACTGATAGATTCTCAGGCTATAACTAGATCAAGATGGCACCTGAAGGCATAAAGAAAACAAGTTTTGTAACCATGTGGGGGACATTTTTCTATAATGTCATGCCTTTCAGACTCAAAACTGCTAGGGCAACCTATCAAAGGGCCATGGTAACCTTATTTTATGACATGATGCATAAAGAAATTGAGGTCTATGTTGATGACATGATTTCCAAGTCAACGAAAGAGGATAAACATGTCACAAACCTTCAGAAACTTTTTGAACGGCTATGAAAATTTTAACTCAAATTGAATCCTACCAAGTGTACCTTCAGAGTCACTTTGGGTAAGTTCTAGGCTTTATAGTTAGCGAAAAAGGTTTTGAAGTTGACCTAGACAAAGTCAAAGCCATTCAAGATATGCCACAACCTCAAACCCTAAAGAAAGTGAGAAGCTTTTTAGAGAAACTGAACTATATTGCTAGATTCATATCCGAGCTCACTAACAAATGCAACCTTATTTTTCAGCTCCTTCAAAAACAAAATCTAGGAGAGTGGAATAAGGCATGTCAAGAAACCTTTGATTAAGTCAAACATTATCTATCAAGCTTACCAGTATTGGTACCACTAGTGCCTGGTCGACCTTTAATCCTTTACTTGGCAGTATTCGACAAGTTTATAGGTTGTGTATTAGGGTAGCATGATGAGTCAGGAAAGAATGAATAAGTAATCTACTACTTAAAGAAAAAGTTCCAAGAATGCAAGTGCAATTACTCTGCAGTAGAGAAGTTATGCTATGCTTTAGTGTGAATAGCCAAAAAACTCAGGCAGTATATGTTGTATCACACCACATGGTTATTTGCAAGGCTTAATCCTATCAAATATCTATGTGAAGCCCCCGCATTATCAAAAAGGCTAGCTAGATGGCAAGTCTTGCTTTTTGAATATGACATTGCCTATATCAGTAAAAAAGCCATCAAGGGTAGTGCGATAGCTGACGTTTTTGCAAGTTGAGCAACAGATGACTATGAACCTTTAAATTTTGACTTCCCAGATGAAGATCTAATATGCATTTCTAAAGATGAAGATGCCTTCAGCCAAGATCAATCCTGGAAGATGTATTTTGATGGAGCATCAAACGCTCTAAGACATGGAAGGAGCAACATTGATGTCACCCAATAGAAGTCATTATCCGTTCATAGCAAGGCTAAACTTTGATTGCATGAATAATATTGTAGAATATGAAGCTTGTTTCATGGGGCTTTAAGTAGCCATTGAGAGGAATGTCAAGATATTATAGGTGTTTGGTGATTCAGCCCTCGTCATATACCAATTGAAAGGAGAGTGGCAAACTTGTGATGCCAAGCTGATGTAGTATGGGAATTTAATAGCAGAGCTCAAGAAAGAATTTATTGATATTAGATAGTTACCTCGAGAAGAAAACCAAATAGCTGATGCTTTGGCTAACTTATCATCCATGTTTAAAGTTAACCAGGAGTTGGACATTGCTTCCATCCAAATGAGCATCTACAACTTCAGTTCATTGTCATAGTGTTGAAAAAGAGAAGGATGGCCTATCATGGTACTATGACATCATTCGTTCCATCAAAGATCAGCAATATCCCAAACATGCAACCGAGATTGATAAAAGGACTATCAGAAGGCTAGCTATTAGATTTGTTCTTGATGGAAAAATCTTATACAAAAAAGTCATGAACAAGTATTGCTAAGATGCATTAACACTCTTGAAGTTTAAAAGATCCTAGAAGAAGTTGATAAAGGGATTTGTGGCACACATGCTAATGGACATCGAATGGCCAAGCAAATCATAAGAGCTGGTTATTACTAGTTAACCCTCGAGAAAGACTGCATCAATTATGCTCGAAAATGCCATAAGTGTTAAATCTATGTGAACAAGATCAATATCCTTCCAATGCCATTTCATGTCATGATAGCCCCATGGCCTCTTCATATAAGGCATAGACATGATCAGGCTAATCACCCCTAAAGCTTCCAATGGGCATCATTTTTTCTTGGTAGCGATTGACTATTTCACAAAATAGGTAGAGCCTGCCTCGTATGCGAATGTCACTAGATCAACCGTCTGTAAGTTTGTCAAGTGGGACATCATCTGTAGATATAGCCTTCCAAACCAAATCATCTGAGACAACACATGAAACTGAAATAATAAAATGATGCAAGCAGTCTACTCACAGTTTAAGATCCAGCATCATAATTCTTTCCTTTATCGCCTAAAGTGAATGGAGCAGTCAAAGCAACTAACAAAAATATTAAAAGAATAGTTGAAAAAATGGTTAAGACTTATAAAGACTGGCATGAGAAGCTATTCTTTGCATTTCATGCCTATCGGACCTTAGTTCGCACTTCCACGGGTGCTACCCTATTTTTTCTTGTCCATGGGATGGAAATTGTATTGCCTATCGAAGTCAAGATCCCTTCTTTCAGAGTCTTAATGAAAACCAAACTTGAAAAAGCTGAATGGGTTAAGAGCAGATATGACCAGCTCAACCTCATCAAGGAAAAACGCATAAAAGCCATCTGCCATGGTCAAATGTATCCAAAATGCAAATGTATCAAAGATGCATGATCTAAGCCCACGAAAAAAAGATGTGCCATGACAATTTCACCTAACCGAATTGGTATTGAAGATGATCTTCCCAATTCATAAAGATGCATGGGGTAAGTGGACCCCTAATTGGGAAAGATCGTATGTCGTGAAGCAAGCCTTCTCTGGAGGGGCCCTAATCTTATTAGAAATAGATGGTAATGTCTTGCCTAACCCAGTTAACTTAGATTCTGTCTAGAAATATTACACTTAGAGGGCGAAAACCTAAAAATATGTCCTTAAAAAAAAGAAAAAGCAAAAGGACAAATGAAAACAAAACAAACAACAAAAAAAGAGCAAAAAAATAATTAAAAAACAAAAGAAAACAAAAAGAGGTCCAGATGAAAATGTGAAAAGGTCATCTGGGTAGCCAACCTAACTATAGTTGACAACCTACAAGGGCGACTTGAGAAAATCAATTTTGATGGGGCATGAACTGAGGGTACCTATAAAACAATGCAAAGCAATCCTAGAGATCTTTCGAAGATTAGCTCATGCTAGGCACATTCATTGTTCAGGAAAGATTCTAAAAAGCACCTAAAGAACATCTATGTCATGATTATCAGAGGCATCTTTCGCCCAAAAGATCATCTTTCTTGCTACCCTATCAATTGCTTATCAAATAGTATATTGAGTAGTGTCTCTTTGTTGTCATGAATAAATATTGCCTTGTTTCTTTTAACCCCTGTACAATTTATATTGCACTTGTCATTTAATTGATAGTGTTTGATAATCAACTGAAACACGCATTAGGATGTCTTGACATTACATATAAAGGAAAAGAAAAGCACAGGGACCTTTGTTTACGCCCCAGTCATCAAGATCATGCACTTTTCACATCCAAACACCCACTCAGCATGACCATACACCAAACCATTTCTTGCTTTCACAAGCCATATCTCAAGAAAAATCATTTTAGGCTAACCAAAAATTGACCTATGCATTCTATCAAAATCCTATCAAAATCAGGGACATTAACCTAATCAGTCGAATAGTCTCCAAATTATTGATAATGCCCTTTATTTGTCAGGAAAATGAGCCTCCCAAATTGAGAAACGCATCAATCTAAATTCTTGAGACTAAATTTTTAGTCATATCCTTAATACAGCAAGGACAACGTACAATCCCTAGCGGGATTATGAAAATTTTTGTCTATAGTCACATCAAAGACAAATCACCGTCCCTATGAGAGTCTGAATGACATACAAGGAAAACCATAGCTATCTCCCATATTAGACTTCACATATGCAATCATGATAGCATTCCACATCATGCACTTATATTACCATCATACATTATTTTTACAATATCACTTCAAGCCAAGTTTGCTGAACCTCTAAGGAATTCCTAGTAAGAACTCTAAACTTTGCAAACCAAGTGTCATTCAGGTAAGCTCCCTGTCTTCTCATCACCTTATGTCAAAACCCTTTTTATCAAGCAACTACTGTCAAAATGCTACTGTTAAGAAATTATTGTCTAAAAACTATCATCAAAAACTTTTGTCGTGAATATTCGTTAGAAGCTTTGTTAAGAATTTTGTTAAGAACTACTACCAAAACCCTTTTCAATAAGAAATTTTGTCATGAATTTCTGTTAAGAAAAGCTTGTATTAGAAGTTTTATAAAAAACTGTCACCACCCTCTTCAAAGCCTATAAGTCAGTGGCACTCTTTTTAAAGCCCATAAGTCAGTGGCACCCTTTTAAAGCCTATAAGTCAGTGGCACCCTTCTCAAAGCCCATAAGTTAGTGGTACCCTTTTCAAAGCCCATAATTCAATGGCACCCCTTTATATCCCATAAGTCAGTGGCACCCTTTAAAAGCCCAGTAGTCAGTGGCACATTTTTTAAAGCCCACAAGTCAGTGGCTCCTTTTTAAAGCCCATAAGTCAGTGGCACGTCTTTAAAGCCTACATGTCAGTGGCACCTTCGCCAAAAGCCCACAAGTCAGTGGCACCCTTTTCAAAGCCCTCAAGTCAACGGTACCCTTTTAAAGCCCATAAGTCAGTGGCACCCTTTTAAAGCCTATAAGTCAATGGCACCCTTTTAAAGCCCACAAGTTGTGGCACACTTTTTAAAGCCCACAAGTCAGTGGCACATTTTCAAAGCCCATAAGTTAGTGGCACCCTTTTCAAAGCCCACACAACTAGTGGCACTTAGTCTGAGTCAAAGCCCGCACAAGTTGGTAATACCTAAGTCAAAGCCCACATAAGCTGGTGGCACCAAGTTAAATCAAAGCTCGCATAAGCTGGTGGCACCAAGTTAAATCAAAGCTCGCATAAGCTGGTGGCACCAAGTTAAGTCAAAGCCCACAAAAGCTGGTGGCACCAAGTTAAGTCGAAGCCCATATAAGCCAGCGGCACTCGAGTCAAAGTTCACACAAGTTGGCATCACTAACATAAAAGATCCATGTTACTTTGCACCTGCCTAAGAGGGTTAAACCTTAGAAAACATAGCACCTTAATGTTCAAGGGAGCGCCATTCCACCCAATGCAAAATAGTATCGATTCATCTTTGCCTTGTTCCTGATTCTCAATAATAGTCAAGAAGGCCTATGGATCATATCAAAGTTAAATGCAAAGATATTTTGTTTGGGCTAATTTTTTAAGCAATCTAGAGCACGAACGTGAGAAGAAGCAATGATCGTCACTTGGTGAAAAAGTATTTTGAAGAGGTCAAGAAGGCCTATGGATCCTATCAAAGTTAAATGCAAAGATATGGCATCAGAGGACGTAGTTCAAGGTGTTCAGGGACAAAATATATAAAAAATTCATAAATTTTTCTTGAATATATCAATACATGGTTCTCACGTATTGATACAATTCTCCAACATGCCAAAAATTTGAAATGTCCCTATTTATATTAATACAACATGTAGATGTATCGATACATGAGCTTCTATATCGATACAGGACCTCATGTATCGATACTAGGCCATGCCAAGACCAAAACATGCATTCTGTAAGGAAATGTATCGATACATATCAACATGTATCTATACCGAGGTTCATAGTATCGATACAATGGCTCATAGTATCGATACAATGTTCATTGTATCAATACACTCAAGGGTTTTGAACTAAATGTATCGATACATTCTGCAATGTATCAATACATACAAGTTATTTTCCATGGTTCGGGCATTTTTGACTCTTCCACCATTAATCCGAAACTCAATTTTAGCTCATTTCTTTACATCAAGAAAGATCAAAAACTATATCAAATTATGAATTTAGACTTTTAAACTAATCAAAACATTTTTTTGAAGTCTAAATGAGATCAAAAAGGTCAATGTCACATAATCACCCTGCTCTTCCGTAGTTGTTAACCAATATCACCATCAGCTACCCTATTTGCTACAAAGTTATTTTAGCATTTAAACCAGCCACCTTATGCCCATCACATTGGCAGTAAGTAGCTCTCTACAACCACTCTATAGCCACCATGCTGACATCACTTTGTCCCTCTTGAGAAATAGCCAAAAACACCTCCAATAGGGCTCTAAATTGTAGTATAAATAGACCACTTATATTTCAGCTAAAGAAGGTTAGATTCTAGCTCATTTTTAACTTCTAAAACACATTCTTACACCAAGAAAACTAGAATCCCGTAGCGATTCTCTCACCACACAAAAATAGCCCTAAAACACTCATTCCCAACCATTACATATTGTAAAAATCATCTTTATCCATAGTAGAACCAAAACCTCATTATTTCTCTCTTTTTTTTGCTTATTAATAACAAAGAAAAGAGGGAAATTCAAGCCATCTCTATTGCTCAAATTATTTGGCCAAAAAGCAAAGTTTTGTTGGTATAACTTCTTACTTTATCACTTTTATTTTCTATTTTTTAGCATCTACATCATTTTAGTGAGCTCTCCATGTATCCATGACCCTCTTAGGATTATCATGCATTACTGTGGTTCTTGGTTGTGGT